>OMNM01052937.1:2618-13466 GCA_900302745.1 Parablennius parvicornis | reverse complement strand
AATACATCTGTCATTCACTCTAAAAAAAAAAAAAAAATTTAAAATGCCGTTTTCAGATTTTTAGATTAACAAATACATTTTTTTAAAAGTTATCAGAAGAAAATTAGAAAAACAATTAATATTTTATTCTTCCACTGAGTGTTTTCTTTCTCTTTTCTTTTTTAACACTGACATAAAGTTTGTACATCCAAAATGTGAAGGCACAAATTTAGAAATGCTTCGAAAACAAGAGTTATTTCTTAGAACAAAGTTATTTATCATTTTAAATCAAATTAAACTCCTTTTTCAGCTATTCTTCATATTTTCCCTCAGATTTTGCAAGTTTTACATCCGGGGTGTCAAACATGAGGCCCGCGGGTCAAAACCAGCCCACAACAGGCTCCCATCCGGCCAAACCACCAAGCAAATTCTAAACAAAAACATTTTAAAGAATATAAAATAAGAATTTATAATTTTTTTTAGATATTAGGTGCTGCAATATAAGATAGCAAACTAGCATTAGCTCTCAGAGTTAAAACATGCGTAATGCAATAGCTGGAGGACGGTTTCTTTTGTTTTTGATTTTTTTTTTTTTTTTTACATTTCACTGTATTTTGCACCAGAAGGTTTCATTGAAATTGACTTGATATTGTTGTTCGTTTTGTGAATATCGAGATATTTTCATTACGTATGTCAGTGATCTTGCTTTTTTTGCACCACAGCCCAGTTTTAAGCAACGTTATTTTTCCGCTGACTGACAAGACAGTGTGTGAAAAGCCATTAAAACAGAGATTAACAATGTATAAGTAGAGCTGATACAAATGAGGTGTTTTTCAAAATAAAAGTCAATGCAGAATAACAAAAATATAAATGTACTCTTTGCAGCACGGTAAGAAATGAGTCAGGGGCTTGAGAACTCCTGATTTATATTCTATGCGACATAAAAAAAAAAGGAAAAAAAAACTTTAATGTTTAAATTTAAGGTTATTACGACACTATTTTACTGGTCCAGCCCTCCTTGAGATGAAACTGAGCTGAATGTGGACCCCGAATTGAAATGAGTTTCCCTCCAGGGACGAGATGCTCCATTGCTGGGGGTAAGAAGGTCTACCTGGGCGTTCGCGTCAAGATGCCGGTGAAGGAGCTGCTGAAGAACATCCGAGGGACCAAAGGCCAGGAGGAAAAAGAACTGAAGGTACAGCCAAATGCTTCAGGGAGCAGCTTTAACCATAACGTACAGTAACAATGAAGAAAATCCATATTTAAAATATTGAGTTGCACAATAGAAAAACGCACAATACGATAAATGTCAAAACTGAGCCGAAGCCAGGATGTATATGTACACCTATAGTTCTATAACGTATATATTGAATCTCCTTTGGAGAGTATTCATAAAGAAAACAAAACTAAAAGTTTTTTTTCCTCGTGAACTTTCAGCTTGTTCTCTTTTTGAAAATGGTCTTCAGGTTTGAAAAGAACGAGAAAAACAAGTGATGCTTCTTCTCCACGTTACTCATCAGATCAAACAGGGTGCGCGTTAATGACACTTCATTATGATTAGCTGGCTTTAATGAGCCGTGGATCAACACCTCCTGCTTTGTCCTGACCCCGCCCATATTTGAGCTTTATTGTCTCTGCGGTCTCGACTTCATCCTGCTTTCAGTTTGCAGACTCTCAGTAGGCGTTTCCACTGTTTGCAGTGCAGCCTCAGGCACCGCAGAAAGTCTTCATTAAAAAATATTTACCAAACAAACGAGAGAAACTCTAGATGATCTGGAGGAGGACAAAGTTCACAAATACGTCAAAAAAATACTTGTGGGGATGAGAGCAAGCGTAAATAAACAAAAAGCCAGTGTTTGCTTAAAATTACGCAAAATAAACAATCGTGTTGTCAAGTTGCGAATAAACATCGTATAATAAAATAGAAATATTTTATTAATCCCCGGGGCAATTTCGTGCAACAAAGTTCTACGTGGAAAGAAAATAAAACATCAATATGACAGAATAAAGTGAAATAACTAATTTTGAATATTAATATATTAATTAATTAATATATTACCAGAAAAACACAACAAACTCTGTATACAATAGGAGTTATAGACTCTTTGTTTTCTTATTTATCATGCATACACTGACAAATGTAATATTCTAATATAAATTATGTCATAGTCGATAATCTACATATTTAATCATCCATCCTATTTTATCCTAGTTTATGTAATTTACACGATTGAAAATGCTAATTAAATTATGATCAAAATTAAATATATGTGATATATATGATAAAATAATGTCACTCTATAACCAAACACATTTAGAAAGGCTTCTCAGAGGTTATGCAACATGTAACACAGAAATACCTTAAAAATCATGCCTCTTCTGTATTAAAAAAACCCTCATTTCAAACTTATGAATATATAAAAACTATGAAATATTGTTCTGAATGACTCGTTTTGAAAGAATAATCTTTAATCCAAAAATCCTGATCTCCCTAATTTTTTAAAATTAGTATAATAGTGAAACAAAAAGATTAATTTAACAAACGAATAGTCTCTATTGCTCAATCTTTTTTTTTTAATCATTTTTTTATTGAATTTCTATGATAATGCATTTCATTCCATACAGAAAAATACTCAAATTGCTCTTCAGGAGCCTCGATCATAGAAAACCCACAAGCCAACAAATTACCGTAGTATTGTGAGCGATGTGCAAGCCAAGTTAAATTTGTGAATAATGATCAGCTGGAAAACCAGAAGACTGGACAACACTTGTCTAAGGGTAGAAAAGTGTTGTCGAGGTAAGAGTTGTTGTCTGCAGTGGAGCCTTTTCATGTGGAGTTTGCAACTTCCCCCTGTGGGCTTTGATGGGTTTACTACAAGGATTGCTGGATTTTCAACAAACAGGCTGCCTAAACTGTTGGCGACCTGTTGAATCGATTTTAGTCTGATCGAATGTATATCAGGGGGGAAAAAAACCCTGATGCAAGTCTTCTCTTGTTTTCACAGGAGACGAGTAACAAAAAGCTAAAAGGTGAGTGAAACAGTAAAATCTGTATATCCAGATCTCTCTCTGCTCCAACACACTGCGTTGACATATAAAGCCCAGTTTATCCAAGTCAGATGTTTCCAAAGAACTTCGACTTAATTTTGGGGTTTTTTTTCTTCCACAGGCGACATGAAACGAGTCAAAACTCGATCAAAACGTTCAAATATGAAGGTGAGTGTTGAAACTAAAAGAGGCTCCAGTGAAGACATGTTTCTGCAACGCTTCACAGGAAGTCACAAGTTATGTATGTTTAACATTCTTGTCGCTCTCTTCTGTCAGACTCAGCACGCCAAGAGCCTGGAGGAGCTGGCAATTATCATCGAGGTGCTGGAGGAGGATCTCCGGACCTCCAACGCCTACCCCTCCTCGCCACAATACTCCCTCCCCTCCGACGCTCCTGCGTCTCCTCAGCTGTCTCCATCCGGTAATTCCTGCTCAAGCCTCTCCTTCAGTTTCAGCTTCAGCTTCAGTCACAGTCTTCTTATGTGCCCTTTCCTCTCCTCATGTGCCCTTTCCTCTCCAAGGAGGATACAACTATGACGAGAACGACGAAACAGTCTCGAGTCCCAACTACTACATGACCTGCTCGCCGGGCTCGGCTGAGTACTACCAGGCGCCGTCGCCTCCCGGCTTCGCCTACCCCGCCTTCCAGCCCCCCGCGGTGGGGAACATGGCGGAAAGCTGGGACATAGAGGAGGAGTGGTTCAATCCTCACAGCAGCTCGGCCTTCTTCTGGACGCAGCTGCAGAGGGAGGAGAGCCAGCTGAGCGAGGTCTCGGACGCGGCGCTGCTCACGCCCGACGAGCACGGCAGGATGTGAGTGCAAGTCCAAGACCGCCAAGTGAAACCGCATTCATGAATGTGTTGGAATGTGATTTTTAGCACCACATAAAACACAAATCAGTTGTCAAGAAAGATTCAAGCACATTCAAGTCAGCTTTGTTTCAGATGGAAGGAAGTATTTGTGGTTTAAAAGAGCTTTCAATTCAACTCATAGTTGGGTTTTGGAGTGTTATTCGCCCCCACAGCAGAGTAGATTCACCAGTAAGTTCTCGAAAAGAAAACTTCCCTTACATGAAACCAATCTCCTTCAGTGGAGCTACATATAGATCGTGATGTTGTCCTTTGCAGCATTTCTTTGATAAACTCAAGGGAAAGACTCATCGGTACTCATGAATACAATGTGAGGACTGGTTATGTGACAATTGGGGAAAAAAAAAATGCTGTACTTGTTGTCAAAGTTACTCTGTCAATAAATAACTCTCGCAGAACTTTCACATAAACTCGTCACGGCCAGCAGTAAAAACTAATTTCAGACCTGTTTTTTGTTGATTCCGCTGCAGGCGAGGCTGCAAATATGCGCGTGTGTGAATAGCAGGTGCAGCAAAGCTCTCATAACTGTTAGTCAGAGTAAATATGTTTGTGCTTCCCCGTTGCAGGGCGCTGCATAAAGTGGCGTGGGTCGGAAAGAGAGCGCTGGGCTACGCCATCGCTAAGAGGATGGCTGCGCTTTGCAGACTGGATCTTAAAGACTCTGATGGGATGGTACGTAAAACGTGCACAAGACGGCAACGGTTTCACATGAAGTCACACATTTTTTTTGTTGCATGTCGAGTGTCTGTTTGCACGACAGTGGTGCTCGGAGCCACTGAAAACACAACACTTTGAGAAAAGTATCCCAAGCGAAAACACCCGGGTCCCAGTGTCATGGAGACATGGCTAAAACGACATGTGGGAGCCATTTTTTTTGCCCCACTTTAGTTGAAGGTATATTTCCTCTTATGTGTTATTATTTTTGCCCACTGGGGGTGAGTAGTTTGCTGAGGTTGCATATCACATTGGTTTAAGGTTCATTAAAGGTGACACAGATGAGTGACAGGTGTGGAAGGTGGGAAGAAAAACGGTTCTTACCGCGGCCGCGCTCACCACCGAGGCAGTCGCAACCAGCACCAGGGAAATGAACTTAATAAGATGTAAACCTGTTTTTAAAGCCTCTTTTTGATAAATAAATGGGAACGTAACCCAAAGAAACATGCGTGGACCTGGATCGCGAGAGATGAACATCACACCATCCACACCCGAGGATTGGCCTCCACACGACACTTGGTGGAAGCACTCGGGCTGCAACACTTGCTGCTACTGCGCATGCACACCACAGCCATAGTACACACTTCTTCCTCACACGTGCGAGTAGATTTACAACAACAATGGAGGCCTCCAGAGTGCCATGACTCCCAGTCGTCTGTCCATACGAATGTCCGTGTTCTCCAGTTGTTAATGTTTACAGCGTCTTCTTCTCTGTGTGCATGTGTGTGTGGTTTCATTACAAAAAACAACTAACAGCGCCAACTATCGTTTTCAGACCCTTCCTGTATAAACATGAACCTTTTCTGAAACGAACACGCCAAAACGATGAGTTTTCACTCAATTGCGTGCAAACGGAGCCTTATTTTCCTTTGAACAATAACAGTACTATTTTGTGAGATTAATCAATAATCCCAATCCCTTTCTGTGACCCTCCACCTGCAGACTGCGCTCCTCTACGCAGCCAAGCACAACCACCACCTGATGGTGGCGGATCTGATCCGCCTGGGCGCCAACATCAACGAGACGAACAACGCTGGAAAGTCCTGCCTGCACCTCAGCGCCGAGAACGGCTACGTCCGAGTCCTGGAGGTACCAACACTTCCCTTGAATAAAATACTTCTCTTGTAATTCTTCTGAAGTATGTTAGTTCACCTCCTGGTGGACTGAATTCCCGCCAACACTTCAGACACATTGATGTATAAATGCTGTGCCTTGTACATTTTCCTACTCGGGAAAGGCTTTGGCACATTTGGTCGTCTCTCCGTCGGACGGTTGCAGGTTCGATCTTTTCATACGTCAAAGTGTCCTTGAGCTTTGAAACCCAAGCTGCCTGCATTGGTGTGCGACTCGCTGAATGTGACTAACATTGCAAAGCGCCATGGAGACTGCTGAATCAGTAGAAACACTCTGAGAACTTCATTTGCCATCCAACCAGTTTAGAGCACACTGGTCTGTTTGTGCCACACTGAGAAAACGAATGAGCCTTCACACGCAAGTTACTGCGTTTGGGAAAAGAATCTACAGCAGTCTGGCACATTTTCTTTAACGCCATTGATTTTATTCCAAACGTGAACCACTCAAGACAAAACCAGAAACACAAAAATAATTGGGGAAAAAAAAGAGACAAACCAAACAATAAGAGTCCTTTGGACCCGTCACGTGTCAGAGGACTCGACGGTTTGTTTGCTCGCATGACAACAGGTTCGCTGTTGGTTTACGCGTCGTCATGTTGTCGCTCTGCAGCTGCAGCTTCTGCACAGACTCACAAATCAAATTAACTCCTGACGTTGATCATGGCCTCCTTTTGTCGTGTATCATTGGCTCCTACACAAGGAATTCCTTCTGTTCTCGGCCAAAGCTTTGATCAGGTGCGCTTGATTTGTAGGTCAGGATCATCCACCTGCAATGAAGACGTTAAATAAGTCTTGGGAGCAGCGCAGTGAAACGCCCCAACAGAAACTCACGCAGCCAGTTTGCTTCATGTTGACTGTTTCTGAATCAGTTTGCTTTTTTAGATTGTTTGCAGCTGCGATGACATTTAAATGGGTCGAGCGTTAAAAACAAACAAGATGACTCGTTAGTTTACCCTATAAATCTGCAGTGCGGTAATTTAGATCAGTCCCGTGAGAAGTTCAGTTTCAAACCGTTTATATTGTTTCACTGACGGAAACGTGACGAATAAGTGATTCTGAATTGTAAATCTGTCTTTAAAAATATGTTGGAAAACAGTTTAATTTAATGCTTAATAAACATTTTAGAAAGGCTGAAGGTAAAACATATTAAAAGTTCTGCTTTCAACCTAAATTTGAAGAAAAAAAAAGGTCAATATCACATTAAAACACATCTTAAGCAATAGTTTAAAGTTTCACTTTAAAATGTTTGACGATTGCCAGATTATAAATTTTACATAATTTTGTGAATTACTACAAGATAAGCCATGATATTAAAGAATAAAGATCTAATCCACTTGTTTTAATGTCAACCCCTGGTGAGTCAAAGAGACGGACATGAATTATACTTCATGATGGGGCAAATTTTTCCCATTTGATCTCACACAGTTCCGCAAAAAACAAACATTTAAGATGGCGACATGTTTTGTTCAGCAAAGAGAATAATTGAACGCAGAATAAGCATGGATGAAAAATACAATCCATTGCAATTATACATGCATATAGATACATAAACACAACAGTGTATTAACAACACATACACACATCTGATAAGTTCTCATACTGGTATGTGGTATAAAGGCAGCGAGAATAGCTAAAGTTTAGTATTTGTACTCGTCCTTTAAAAAAGTGGCATCAATATCGAGCATGTAACGAGAACTTGCATTTAATATTGGGAGAGAAATGAACCAGAAATCTATCTTTAAAACCTTTCTCACTTTAGACCACTTCACACTTATCCTGACTTGAATCTTCAAATGTCTTGAAGCTTCACTCAATTCGCATATATTGAAAGTTCCCAGCACCAGGATATGAAAACAATCAGGGTGGCACCAAGCGGAAACCTCTCCTTTTGTAGCTCCACCAACTTGGATCCTTTCCTGACCACCTAAAAGACCTACAGACACGTCTCCTGCACAAACAGCTTCCTGTTAACAAAGTTGAGGTGTGAAAAAGAAGACAAGTTCAGTCAAGTTCATCCATCAACACTGTGTAAATGAAATTCCTTGAATGTGCTCTTGATTATGAGATGGCATATTTCGACCCGTAGAAAAAGTCTCATGGCAGCAGTTCAAGTATCTGAGATTCTATGAAGGCGTGTGCCAATTTATTCCCAAGCCTTTGTTCCACATGAAGTGGGTGAAACTTAATTATATCTTGTGCAATGCTTGTGGATGACACAAAAAGCCAGTGCTGTTTTTTTTTTTTTGTTAGTTTTCTTTGATAAAACTGCACACACATTTCTGATGACTGCGCTTGATTTAGACAGAAAAACACACCCAAATCTTCCTGGGAGATGATTCCAGATCACTGCTGACGAGTATAGGCGAGGGTCAGATATTGATTCAGTGTTTGATCATATCAAACCGGAGTCTATTTTCCTGCAGGTTCTTAAGCAGGCCATGATGGACGGTGTGTATGTTGACGTGGAAGCCGCTGATAACGCAGGTGAGTACTGTGACCTTTAGGCACTTTGCAGAGCTCTTTTGCTACTCAGGTCCCATTTAAACGGCAGCATTTCAAGTGACAACGTATTATATTTACGTTATATTTTTTACTTTTTGTGTAACGTTTTCACATCTATAGCAAGCAGGCCACGAGTTTGCTCTGGTGGGTAGTTTCATAATGAAACCACACACACATGCAGTTGTAAGTGAATTCTGGCATTTCTCGTGTGTCTTCAGGGATGAGCGTCCTCCAGTGTGTGGCGGTGGCTCTGAAAAACACTGTGTCAGAGCTGGAGGGCAGCACGTCGCCCAGTCACATCCGGGTCCACACGCTGCGCCAGGAGCAGATGATGGAGACCCTGGAGTGTCTGCTGCAGATGGGCAGCTTCCTGCATTCTGCAAGGTGGGGGTGGTTCACGGCGAGCGTTTGGTTCAACACAACTGTGTGGTTTTGCAACACGTGATGAAGGCTCCGTTTACATGGCAACGTCTCAAGTGAAAACGCATCACTTTTGAGTTTTTGTTTCGGAAAGGTTTTACGTTTGTCTGTTTATAGATGTCTGTTTATAATGAAATGGCAGAAGCGCTGAAAACAGTGCAGTTAGCATGTAGGGCCATGAGTTGGTGCTGTTGGTTGTATTTGTAATGAAACCACACACACACACACACACACACACACACAGAACAACATGCTACAAACATTAACAATGGGAGACCACCGACATTGGTATGAACAGATGACCAAGTTGGATTGTTATTGCGGTGACTTCAAACTACCAAGTCCCAGGAGAATATAGACTGGGAGTCATGACACCATAGAGGCCGCCATTGTTATTTACACATGTGCAAAATGACTGAAAATATCTTAAACTAAAATTGTTAAAACTGACTCAAAAGGTTAAAACAGCTTGAAACAAAGGCTAAAAGGAAAAAACTAGTGAGAGTTAACACCTAAGACAGACTGAATTAATGAAAACATGTTTATTTAGATGAATTTAACTTGTTGGAAAGCGATCATAAATGTTGCACAGTTTATTTTTTACCCACCTGTTGTAACCCGGATCAGCACAGAGAGCATTCCTCGTCTCTTTAATGACAAGAGTCAATGAAGATGTTTGCTTTTGAGCTTATTTGGGCAGAAGTCAAGCAGTAAGGGTGAACTCTGTCAATAAAGAATACCTGCTGTCTGTTTACACACAAAAAGATCCACCCTGAAGTTCACTTCAAGAGTCGTTACAATCAAGAGTCCAATCCATTCAGAAACACTAACTCAGCCATTTTGCATTGTGCGAGGAAAATAAAAAAGTACTTAATGTATTCTTCACATGTATTTGAGAATGAACAGTAGGTCAATCAGACGCTCATTTATGTTAAATGACAAACAACATAACAACAAATAACAAAGTGAAAACTTAAAGTTTCTACTTTTTCATCCCTTTTGTTTTACGTGACTCAACTATAACACTGGAAGTCATGACACTCTGGAGGCGGCCATGTTTGTTATTGACCATCTACTCGCTCATGGACTCACACAGGGAGTCGCGGCCTGAACATTTCCAGAAAGTGCAGTTTTTGACCATCTACACGACAATGGAGCCGAAGTGTCTTCAAAAAGTGACTTTGCTGTATTTGGCACTCAATATATAAAGGGGAAATAAATTTAATTGAAAAAGGTCTAGTTCAAAAAAGTTACCTTTTCAGTGGCTCCGGAGCACCACTGTCGTGTAAACGGACACCCAAAACATAAAAGTTTTGCATTTTCACTTGACACCATTGCCATGTAAACGGGCCATTCATTTTTATTGCAGTCTTTTGCTCATTCCTTATTTTATGGGACACCCTCTCTCTGCTTAAATGTATTTATTACGTGCTTGAGGTTTCGACAGATTAACGACGACTTCTCCTTTCTGTTCTCTCTCCTCAGGGGAGCCGGGATGTGCAGCCTCTGACAGGCTGCCGACTCGGCACCGCTGCCCGGCAGGGCATTTTGGAGACCCAACAGTAATGTTTTGAGTTGGTACAGGCCCAATGTTGCCCGGAGGAGAATTTAACCTCCCCGTGAGCAAGAGTTCAGGCCTGTCCTGCAAAGCATCCCACGTTCTCTGTGGGGAAAACGCCTGACTTGCAATCAGGTGTTTATCACCCTCCCCACTCTGAAACGTCGGGTGCCCATTAGCTGGTTTCTGTGAAACTTCCATTGTTTGTTACATTCGAGTAACAAGCCATCCTCAGTAAGTGTGAACCCAGAAAGTCCTCTGTAACCTCTATGGTTATAATTTGTAGTGCAACGATCAGCAAGTCGGACAGTGTGTTGATGTTTTTCTTAACCAGGCCCATTCTCTTTCTGCTGGTAAATTAACACAGCTCATTTGGTATTTATTTACATTGTATGAAATGGTCAATTATGGCCTGTTAATGGCCACAAAAATTTTGGTCGAAAACACACGGTGGTGTTCAACATTATTTCAATTGCCCAACTATAAATATTGATTTACTATGACAGGTTTTAATAAAGAGTAATAATTCTAATTACTGTAATTAGTGTATGATGTGTCTCACATCAAAGAGGAATGAATCAAATCCTCCATAGAAAAGCTTTTAACTTCTTAAAAAAAAAAAGG
>OMNM01052878.1:2654-34684 GCA_900302745.1 Parablennius parvicornis | reverse complement strand
CCACGCTGGAAGGGTCCACGCTGGAAGGGTCCACGCTGGAAGGGTCCACGCTGGAAGGGTCCACGCAGGAAGGGTCCACGCAGGAAGGGTCCACGCAGGAAGGGTCCACGCAGGAAGGGTCCACGCAGGAAGGGTCCACGCAGGAAGGCAACATGGCAGCACCAACTTGACTTGTTTTCCAACACTCTGGCCCTTCTGGGCTGTAGTTCTGAATATGAAACAGGTCCATGTCCAAATAACCTATTTGATCAAGAACAACCCAATCCAGAGTTCTGCGCTGACGGTGCCCCACAGGTCTCCGTGTTGCCGTTAAACACACTGCCAACGTGATGGCCAGTTCACCAGCAGAATCCAAAAAAATAATTTCAAAGTAGGAGTCCTGTGGAAACACTCAAATTAGTTCTCTACACAATCTAGCACAAACTGGCGTTTGCTTGACGCCATTCTTACCACATCCACGGCTCTGGAAATATGTACCATCACTGCATCTGGAGTGGTTATTATGCTAAATGCTTTTCCCACCACACCATCTTCCACCAAAGCGTCCACCCTCTTTAGACTGGTTCCCAGAGGAAGTTTCATCACCACATCCAAGACTCTGCACCTTACCAGTGGTGCTGTCAATTTCAGTCCTGTTGCAGGATCGTGGCAGGTGGCCACAGCAATCACCTGGTCCTGCAGCAGTTGGTCGAAATAATGCAGTTTCAGCTGGTGAAACATTGTTCCATTTGAAACCTGCAGACAAATGGAAGACATCAACAGACTGCATCCATCTCATATTCTGTTGTGACAATTTGGAGGGCTTCAGCTAAGCATTTGTGAATGGCACATTGGAAAATGACTATCCTTCCTCACACATCCATCCTCAAATATCAAGCTCCGAATGTTACAACTTGCAAAGAGTTGCTTTTCTCTAAGAGCAATTTAAATGGCCACAGTGGACACAAGTCAACCAGGAAGTGACATCCAAGTTCCAACACTACACAATGACTGCAACAGTCTCTTCTGTGGCTCAACAAGAACTCAACCAACAACTCTGTTGCTACACCTGTCAACAGTGCCTACATTATTCTGGTCTTCCATAGATGGCATTGGCACCCATTTTCCATAGATCACACTTCAACATTGTCAACAGAAGCCTTGAGTAGTAGGATTATTATTCGATCAAGAAAAATAACGTGTGCGTGCCGATGTCAACCAGCAGCTGAAATTAATTTCTCAGGACATTTCATACTCCCTGAAAAGGCTGTGCTACCTTGCAGAATACGCCTCCTCACCATAGACACACATGATGACAGCAAGAGGATGCGAAGCAACATTTTAACTTGCAGATTAATCACTTCAAATGTTTTTAGTAATTAATTTCACTTAACCGTTTCAGTTTGTGTCGAAGCCACCCGTGTTATATGCTTCCGAGCTTTGAGGCTCAGTCAGTGAGGCTACATGCAAAACTTGATTAAAACATGGCTGATTCACTGAGTGAGATGGAGTGTGTACGCACAGCACAAAACAGTGAGTAAATGGATGCCACACAAAGCCCTGCTGCAGACTTAATTAGGGGTCCCAGTATTTGACACCATTTGGAAGCCTTCATCTCTCTCACTCTTTCCCTGAGGAACTCCAAAGCCTAAATCTAACGACCTGAGGTGAAGGTCTTCACACCTCTTCTGACCTGCCACAGGGGCCACAACTTCCCTGGAACCAGAGGCCAGCACCCAGCATCTGATCACTCATCGTGCAGGGAACCATCAAATCAGATTTTGCCCAGGAATCCCTATGACACTAATGACGTATAAAAAAATTGCTACATATTGGTGCCCTGTGATCAATCTGAATACCCAACATCTGCACATGACATGCCTACCAAGTATAAAGGAAACAAAATGCTCTACTGGTACTCTGCTCTCATTGCCATTGTCGAGGGAAAGTATTTGTTAATGAAAGGAGATGTAGGTAAAAAATAAATCTTTCAAGCTGAAAGAGGAAGTTTTGGTATCAAGACATGTTATAGAGAGCAAATTAAGAAAAATGACAGAGATGGCATCCCTTTTGGTTTGCTGGCCTGCAGAAAGAGGAAGTAAACAAGGACTCTGACCAATCACAGAAGAGCTTGTGGACAATACAGAAGAACAAACTTCTCCCCCGACAAGGCATACTGCTGGGTAAAATTTATAGTCGACAGAAAGAGCTAGGTGAAGTAATGGAGAAACAAACAAACAATTTGTTCACTCAGAACCTCTCGTGTCAAAAGTTTATTTGTCCTTCTGGAGTTTGAATTGATCCTTGAAGCCCAACCATGAACTAAGGTCTAATTTGTTTCTGGTCCAGTTTTTGTTCTCTCCCCCTTTCTTCACAGCTGGAATCCAAGCCCTTACCCAGGATTCCACGGGGCAGCCACTGTAAGGGATCTTCAGGAACAGCCATGGTCCAAAGGTCCGAAAAGAAACATCACATTCATCCGGCAGGGCTGAGATGTTCCTCCCGTCTGCAGAGACAGTGAAGACCAATTACGTTTTTACTGTCCGAGTTCAGAGACAATAGTCATGGCATGAGTAGGGGTTAAAAGTGTGTTGCAAGGCCAATGTGCGCTCATAACAAAAACCAACTGTTTGAGCCTTTGCAGATGTTAAGCAACCAATCAGGTGCTTCACTGCTTGTGCAGAGAACATGCTTCATATCAGTTTCTTAGGCTCACATTCAAACTCACCTTCCAGACGCAGCTCAGAGTGTCGGACCAGCTGCAAACGAAGACATAGATTCACCTTGCAGCAGCCAAACTGAGGCCGTCCTGAATCCGATGCGTGTACACCATCTGACACTGAAAGAACAGAAACACCAAGAGTCACCACCTGAGTCCTTGAAGGTCCTGGTCCAAAGCTCCACAAATACTCACTCTTCAACCATATGGAGATAAAGGCTCAAACAGAGTGTGAAACTGCTTCAACTCAGGCCTACAGTGAATTTAGTTCTGCAGCTTTTTGGTACAGCAAATTCTTTAATTTATGCACCAAGTCAATTATGAAATCAAACATTGCTTTACAACCATATTTATTCCATTGGTGCATCCATCAACTGAAATATATTTTCTCTCAATATTGTGTGTGTTTTTGAAAATATGTATAAATGTAAAAATTTGTGCTTTTTTAAAATATATTCGGACAAAATAAATCCGTATTTGACTGTACACACATACTTAAACATACAGAGTGGAGTGTGCACAACGGTCAGCGTGAGGATTTGTAGCTATTGCCCCAAATGTCTACACAGTAATTCAAATATGGCAGTATTGGTGTATATAGAATATTCAGTGCTTTGTGATTTTAAGTTTTTTGCTTTACTGGAGTTCTGCAATACTTCTGGATTGTTTGGTTTGAATCCATTCAATGCAAAGTTTCCAGCAGTGATTTGTCATTCACCACCAGAAACTTAATTATTTCACCCCCTTCTCCTTTTACACCATCTATTATAACATTAACCAAATATTTTTTCTTAATTAGCTTATTTATATCAAAACACTTTACTTTTTTTCTGATGTGATTTACTTAGTAATGTGGTCCAAATTCACCCCTGTGCAGAACATATATATTGTAAATAAAAGTATTTTAGAGATTATACATATGTGATTTATATAATGAATAAATAGTTTCAACCCTGATACTGAGCCCTGGGGGACATCAAACAATTTTTTATCCACTGTAGAACCATCCCTATGATACCACATTGCTCGAGTTCATTGATTAAAATTTCACAATTGATTGTGTGAAATGCTTTTTTGAGTCTATGAATACTTCCACTGCACATCTTTTTGTCTATGGACCAATTGATTTCTTGTATTGATTCTACTAATGCCAGCGGGGTGGCTCTTTGTGATCTGAATACAAATTGTCTTTGTCAATACATTAGTACAATCTTTAAATCAGAATCCTTGGGAAAAAAAAACACAAAAAACACAACATCACAAATTGTGACAAAGCCTACCCGCCTTTAAATACAAATGAAGACCAAGTTCATCTAAATCTCCACTGTGGACAGAGATTTGAGGAATTGAATCATATGTGGACCCAAAGCAGCCTTGAAAAGCTCCAATCCGACCCCAAAAACCCACCGTGCAAGACCCAGTGATTTCTTTTTTTTTTTTACATTTCATTGCATCTTGCAACAGAATATTTCATTAAAATTGAGTTTATGTTGAGCTTTTTATAATTTTCAGTACCAATTGTTTGACCTTATTATAGACAATTTCATCATGTACACTGTGCTCCATAATAAAGAAAAACTTTTATGTGCAATTAATTTAGTTACAATAAAGAGTCCTTAAACATTGTTTGGGATTTCAATACTCCAATGCAGGCTGAGCTCAAACTAAAATACATTTGAAAAATATTTCTGACACTCAACAAACCAACCCTACATCAGGACAATGGACATGTAGAACCAAATGTGTCAGCTGCTTTAATCCAGTGTGCAGTAGGATTAATTGGGCACAAACACTGACCATTAGTGGATTAGTCAGATCATTTCACAGCCTGATCTGAAAAATGACCTCAAATGTTCTTTCATTTGACTCTCATTCACTTTCTGTTAATGACAGTGGCAGTCAGGTGTATTTTTACCTTTGATAAACTTCCACAAAGGCACTGGGAGGAATCCTGTCCCACTGCCAGTGTCCTCTGGTACTTCACAGTTGAAGAATAGCTCCTCCACACTGGCCACAGCTCCATCCATCTCCCAGTGAGGTTCCTCAGCCAAGCTGATTTGGGCTCGAATCACCAAACAGAACCAGAGCCAGGCTATCGCCACCACCATCTTCCCAGGGGGCTCCGTCATGCTCCGGTCGGGCAAGCTTCCCCCTGCCCACCGAGAATGACTGAAAACTAACTGAGAAAGGCTGGAAGCCACTGACACACCTGAGGCTGAAGAAAATTCACGCTCATCTGGAGCCGCCTACTGGTTGGATGATTGGATGATTGGAACTGGAGGGAAAACTGCTGCCGTGAAAGGTGCAGTGTGAATGTAAAGACATCACGTTTGCAGCAGGAATGTTCTGATAAAAAAAGAAATTAAAGGGGAAATCCTCAACACATTCTATATTGTGACAATTCTTTGTTGTCATTTTAGTTTAATGGCTTGGTGGTTTATTCATTGGTTCAGTGATTCTGTCCACTTGTCCAAGACTTTACATCAGTGTGAATGCATCATGATCAAAATCAACGATAGAATAATAATTGGCATCAGATTCAGATTCAAATTCCGTTTTTATGTTCTTCATGGCAGAGGGAATGAAGAACTTTGAGAACCAGTTAGTTTTTCTTTAGGCACATAATAATGTCAGGAAAAGGATGAAGATCAGCATTGTGACCAGTATGAATAACAATATCAGTGATCAGGACCAGCACTACAATCAGGACCAGCCTCAGGACTAGCATGCTGTTCCAGATCAATGCAGGCTTTGTGAACAGTGTCAGAACTAGCCAAAGGTTTTTGTCCTGCTGGTTTCCAGTTCCTCTCCTCAGGTTCCATGTCGATTCAGCACCACAGATGAGAACTGATACAGGACTTTACAGGATCAAGTTGAACAAACTGCAGAATGAGCAATAGGTATACTTTTTATAGTGTCTTTGGAGAAGCTTATTTGGCATATTTGCTTTCGGTAAATCTTGTTTCTGTTCCAGAAATGTATTATACGTTGTGAATGAGGGAGAAATGTCTTCTTTGGTGAAAAATATTGCACACTCTTTCACTAAGTTGTAGGTGTTCCTGCATTCCACAGCTTTCATGAATAGGAACATTACCTCATCATGAAACAGAAAACACTGTATCAAAGGCTTGGGACTGTTAAGCAAATTGAATAATATAACAGATAGGAAAGAGATAACGTTCCTCTGTGAAAGGTCCAGTATAAATGCAAAACATTTTGAAAACAAAATCACAAAAATTAAGTGTTTTCAATTCAAACTTTGTGTAAATAGCTTTTGCAGCACACTTCTGTGAAAGGTGGAATTATTTTGTGTTTATTTTTCTGCTCATTAGACATTGGTTTCATTTTGGGTTAACATTTATGAGTTTTGTGAACTGTGTTCAATAATTTAAAAAATGCTCCACTCGCGTGTGGAGAAATGGCAGGTCGTTTCCATGGACACTGAGATGTACAGTAGCATAGAAGTGACAAACAAATGTATTCAAGTTTATTCCTGTCAGGTTTCCTGCTTTCACTGCTGCTCAAAACAACATGAGGCAACATATATGTTTTACAGACTGAATTTGTGTGCACCAATATGAAATGCTTTTTTAACTGTATTACAATTACAAAATATCATCCATATGCATAAGGTGGCATTTGTGATGCGATGCAATGCAAGACAAAAAAAAACAACCAAAATCCTTCATGGTAAGAATTCATTTTTCCTGAATGCATCAAGTGCAGTGGGTAGTGCTTTCATTTCACAGCAAGACGTTCTGGGTTCAAATACTGTCTGGGTGGAGATTGGAATGTTCCTCCCTGTGTTCCTTGTGTAATTTACCCAGATATGCTTGATCCTGATAAGCAGATTAATAACTCAGTAGTTCAACCCAGAGCTTTCCCTTCAGGATCAGTGCGCGTTCGCATGAAAGGGGTGGGGTTTGCAGCATCTTACCAACCACACACATAGAGCACATACAAACTGCAGTAAACTTGAGTTACCCAGATTTTTACTTTGGTAAACTTCGGCAAACCCCACCACACCCTTGGGTGTCACAATAAAAATAGTTGAAGGAATCTCATAACGCTATATGTGAAATACTGTTTCTTTGTTCTTTTCTGTAACTGTGAGCTCCCTTTCTCTGACGATAAACAGCCTGTTATCTTGCAGAAAATTTCTAAGCTGAATACAATATTAGGTGTTGCTGGTTCGATTAATATCCAGGCCCGCAGCTCATGACCTGACAAAACCTTATACTATTCTGTGTGTGTGTGTGTGAGTGTGTGTGTGTGCACGCACAGCCTCTGGATTGTAGCACATCAGACTGCAGCACTGCAAACAGACTCATTGTTGCAGTACTGTACACGTGAAGCTCAAGAAGCAAACCTGTAATTGATCGTTTCCCGCCGCGGCTGCATAATTGATAGTCGAGCTGCTGTAACACTTTCCCGCACATGTCGCATTGTATCTTTGTCAGTCTTTGGCTGAGCGCCGTTCACACACGCCAAGCCCAACAATGCAAACAGACAATTCCGGAGCTGGGTGGTGGGAGACAAAAACACATGCATAATTACAAACAGCCCTGTGAAATGTGTAATTTGCAATCTCCTGCGTGTTGTTAGCAGTCACTCCACATTTCACTCAAAGTCTCTGATTGTTTTTGCTT
Source organism: Parablennius parvicornis (assembly GCA_900302745.1). NCBI lineage: Eukaryota > Metazoa > Chordata > Actinopteri > Blenniiformes > Blenniidae > Parablennius > Parablennius parvicornis. The sequence continues at coordinate 27,337 of OMNM01052878.1, read as the reverse complement.
GTGCTTTCCGCTCACTTCAGGAGGGAACAGTTGCTGTACGATCTAACCGTGCTAATGGCCCAAGGCTGTAGGAAGACTCCATCTTTTTCTACAGTGTCTCCCAATCTTTTCTCTTGAGAGACCCACATTTTTAACCCTCCACCAAACCCTGAACAATGACAAAAAAGGATGAGAAAGCCTCATGACACACTCTATATGAAATACAATTTATTTTGTTATGTTTTTTGATCGTACTTCCCTTTCTTGGAGGATTAACGTTTGTTTGACAAGCTGTCTCATATTGATTGGTTGGCTGGTGCAACATCGGTCTGAAGTTCCGTACTTCATGGGGTGGCTGTGGCTCACTTGGTAGAGCGGTTGTTGTCGGTTCAATTCCCCATCACCACATGCTGAAATGTAGTTGAGCAAGACACTGAACCTCCAAATCTTTGGATGGATTGAGCACATCACATGGTAGCTGCCTCAATGTGTTTGGTAAATGTTGTCAAATTCTTTGGGGCTGGTCTACCAGTTTGAAATGTGCACTTTACCATGTCATTCACAAGCAAAAGAAGCATTCAGTTCTAATTCAGTCCATCACTTCTATGATACTATGTTCTATGTAACTCTCTTGGTACACTTTTGTTTCCCCTTTTGATCAATTCATCTTTCTCTGTAGCCAGACACACCACTACAAGCTTACCTTTGTGTATTTCAAAAGAATGTATGTTGATGTTCAACACGGCCATATCACTGCAAAACTTTAAAACTTTTAATTAGTAATTATGGACTTTTAATGTAAATGGTTAAACTGAGTAGTTCTGTGATACAAATTGATTAAATGCCGACTTGCCAATTTTTCTGGGAAATGAAAAATAAGTTATACCTAGTGATGATCAAATGAAGCTTCATGAACCACAGTCTTTATTTTCTAAAACCACTAGATGGCACTGTCGGGCAATGAAGTGTGCTTTCAGCTATTTGTTTAACAGTCTTTCAGCATCTATCTTCAAACTAACAATGCCATCGAGTGGAGTCAGAAAATATAGAAAATGGCTCATGAAGCTTCATGAAGCTTTAAAGGGGCCATCACTAGTTATACCCCTTCAAATGAAGAGGATTTGCCCTCCTCCATGAGAATACAATCGGAATACACACACACACACACTACCTCCACAACAGATACGGGTAATTTAGAATTAATAATAAACTGATGGCCTTTGAGTCTGCCGGCTCAAGGCTTTTCAGGAAGCAGACAAGTACATTTAGATTGAAAACTGAACTGTTCTCGTTATCCTTTTCTCTTCTCTTTGTTATTTTTGTTGTTTTTAATCATGTGAAGCACTTTGTGCTAGATAATTGTATGAAAAGTGCTTTATAAATAAAGTTTGATTTGATTTGATTTGATCTACACCGGACCAACCAATGCAGAAAATGCCTTTGATTGAGATAAATTGGTTCTTGGAGCTTCATGTTGGGTCTCTAGAAGGGGCTGGGCTAAAGAATCTGATCTAATCCAGGAATAATCTGTCTGTACTTTTTAAAGACACAACTTTTTCAAAACAATTCCCAAGGTGGAACTATTCTAATATACCTTTCAACTCTGTCTCCATGGAAACTGGGAAGAAAACCAAAATTTTCTGAAACGCTGGAACAATGCATGCAGACCACGGTCGTAGTGAAATAGTTCTTCTGCACATGATCATTAGAAGAACAATTACAACAATGCTTGCCTCCAGAGTGTCAAGACTCCCAGTCCATATTCTCCTGGGACTTGATGGTTTTATAGTTGATAGTCACCATAACGACATTATAATGGCCATAACGGTGAACACTTCAAACATTGGCATGTAAACACGGCAAAGATGAGCTTGGATCATTAAAAGCCCTAAGTTGACAGCAGGGGGTCCCTGACTGATGTTGGAAAGCTATTCTGGAGGGTCACAGAGGGCTGACTCCTCTCCAATTTCATTTCAGCTTTGATCCTATCAACAACCTCCAAAGCGCGACGCATATGGTCTGAATATCAAACAGCCAATAAAGAGCAGGGAAAAAAAGTGTGACTTGAGCGGAAGTCACAAGATGTGTCTATCCCCCAGCTCATGAAAGTTCTTAAAATGTGTTCAGCAGTACACTGTCGCCTGTGAAAATGGAACCTTGGAGGAGCATGTGGACACAGAAAGTAGTTCCCATTTTCTTGCAGTTGCGGTGTCGATGCAGCTGTCATCGTGACAGACTGCCAAAAATAAAGGCCGTCCCTGGAGGCATCTAACCTTTGATTTAAAAATGTGCCGTTTGGTTCAAACTCTCAGTATATGTTTATGGAATTGTTTCTCATGTTGTTTTCAGTATTGGAAAAAAAAGTGTCACTTTTTTAATTCCCTTTCCAACCACTTTTCCCAGCTGCCTGTGATTGATATACTGTATTGACCGTCTCACAAGCTGTTAGATGCTTTGAAATGTACTATTAAGAGGCAACATAAACACACACACACACACACACACACACACACACACACACACACACACACACACACACACACACACACAGTGACTGTCTGTCAAGCTGTAAGCTAGTAATCAGTCTGACACTTTTGACAGTCTCACTGGAGTACAGGGTGGATAAATAAAAATCTGAAGTGTGAGTGAGTGTGTGTGCGTGCATGTCTGTTTGTTTGTGTGTGTGTCTGTGTGTGTGTGTGTGTGCACAGCCCCTCGATGCTTGAAGTCACAGGGATTCAGTATAAATCTCTCTCTATATATATTAAGGGTCCCTGTCACTCTCTTCCACTCAAAATATATCCTGGGAAGTTAAACATTGTTTGGCCATGCAGTACCAGCACATACATGATGCAGCATGGTGTTGGTAACATGTTGCTATGTTTCACCATTTTTGGGACAGCCCAATTAATTAATGACATGCTTGCTCTGGTCGATTTCTTTTTGGAAATGCTTCATTGAATCCTTCCTTCCCTTCATAGGTTAGATGTGCACCTGATAGAACCCTCTTATGTTCCTATGGTGACTTTTATTAGAGTGAGGTTTTATGTGTAAGGATGTCAATATATCTAAGGCAAGTGATAAATAATAGGAAAATTACTTGCCAACTTTTTGAATATTCTTTTTTTTTTTTTTTTTTTAAGTTTTAAGTTGATTGACCGTATTTCGGGTTAAAACTCAAAATCAAAAACAGCAGGGATTCCTCATAGGTCAGCCTGAGTAGGCTGCTGCACTCAGACTTTATTTATTTATTTTATTATGTTATCCACTGACTTTTCAGTATCTACTAACTGTGATTCGTTTTTGGTCAAATGTTTTCTTGTCATGTAGGAACAAATCACATTCGTACGAAAAGCGGAAAACCACACATTGTCGAAATATATTCAGTCACCTTCTGTCAAGGAAACAAATGTAAATATTTCAACTGAAAAAAAACATTTCAGCAAAATAATAATACAATTGATGTAATAACACGTTTTATTTATATGCGCCTTTCAAAACTCACAAGGTGCCCGGCTTCCAAACCCAGCAAGTGTAGAGAATAACAAAACAGGATACAAACAATATAACGAATACATTAGAAACAGTTGGAATAAAATTATGGAAAATAAAAGCTTAATAAAATGGGAAGGCCAATCTAAAGAGGAGCATTTTAAGACATGATTTGAAGGTGGGTTGGGTTGTTATGTGAACAGTTCCAGGGGAGGAGGGGAGAGATGAGAAGCAGATGGTGTATATGTTTCCTGGAGTTCTGTAAAGTTTACAGGAGGAAACTCATGGAGGGCTTTGAAAGTGATTTTAAAGTCAATGTGAGATAAGATCAGGAGTTAGTGCAGCTGTTGGAGGACTGAGGTGATGTGTTGAATGGAGCAAGTTCTGGAGAGGATGAAAGAGTAAGATTTTGGACTAAATATAGTCAATATAGTCCATAACAAGAGCATCAGTTAGTATGGATGTGCTCTTAAGGGTGATATTTAGATATTTCGGATATTGAAGTAAGCAGCTTGAATGGTGGTAATGTGGGAGGTGATGGAGAGAGTGATCTCAAAGTTTCTTGACACGAGAGGAGCAATGGATTGTGCAGTTGTCAATATTTAATGAAAGGTTTTCCTCTTTAAACAGTGTGCCAAGAAGTTTGAGAAAATTACGAGTGAGCCAAGTTTTGGACATTCATGGAGGGAGGAGGGACGCAGTGTGGCATTAGTCACTGGAGCAGAGGTCGAGCTGGGTGTCAGCCGCATTGCAATGAAAACTGAGTTCACTGTTTCTAAAAATACTGCTCAGTGAGAGAAGACAAATAATGAAGAGATGGGCTCCCAGATTAGAGCCCTGGGATACTCCCTTGCTCACTGGGGAACATAATATCACGAGACTGAACAAAAGTTTGTGTGACTGCAGAAGTATGGAATGAACCATGAGATACAATTGTGCTGTTAAGACTGGTGTCCTGACATTTTCAGTCTACATATGAACACAAAATGATGTGTGCAAATTCTGTTCCTTTAGTCATAGCAAATATGTTCTGCAAACAATCAACCATGTGCAGAATATGTAAACATATTTGTTTCCTTTGAAAACTGATTCAAGAGAAGTGAAAAATTTAAATTTAAATTTGAAAATGTTGAGTGCACTCTTGGGTGTACTTGGTGTAATTTCCCTCCATTTCAACATTGGCTATCATGAGCTGCATTCAGAATCAGCTGTATCTTTGTGAGCTGGACTGGCTCCGCCCACACATGCCCATCTGGGAAGAGGAGGAAGTACTTCCTCTCATGGTGCTATGTGCCAGAACAAAGCTGTTTAATTGTGGAGTCGAAGGGAGGAGCCTACCTTAATTGGGATTTTTCTAAACCACAGATTATATTATATAGGGTTTGATTTCTGATTAGCTCATTGAAGCGACACACTTTAAAACATTTTTTTAAACAAGCCAGGGAGAGAGATGAAAGACTTTCTTCACTTCCGGGGTGTCGTTCCAGGTGTGGGAACACATACTACTCTTGGAAAACCATAAAAAACTTGAACTTGGCATATTATGACCCCTTCAATTGGCTCATTTGCTTTAATGCCAATTGCAGCTGTTAGTCAGCATTTGTTGCACCAGCCTCCTGCTCCATGCCAGGTCTGGCAATCAGTACTTACTGACTAAATGGTTTCCTCAGATTCAGAAATCCACAAAATGTCTTTCAATGTCTGTCACATTCACACACATTGGTGACACTGTTCAGGGTGCAGTGTCTTGCTCAAGAACACTTCAATATAAGGAAGTCGAGATGAGCGGTGTTAAACCTGTGAACTTACAATTAAGCTTGGAATTGTATCTAGTTCTCTAGGTACACAGCACCTTTTGCTGGTATACAACTGCTCATGCAGTTCATTTCTGTCTTTGATATCCCCAGAGCTGTACCGAACCATCAAATATATTTTCTTTCTTTTTGAAACTGTTAAATACCAAGTGTTAAAATCTGAAGAGATGATCACTCTAAGTCAAGGCACTTCGGAGCATTGTCGTGAAAACTTATGCTGTAGGTACATTTTACTAATTTGGACAGTTACTGACGAGGTGACTTGTCTTGGTTACTGGTAGCAGCATGTGTGGTTGTGCAATAGAGCAAAAAGTGGTCAAATACAAAGTCATTTGAGATAAAGCCTGTCAGAGGCCCATTGTCTGTCTTTAAAGATGGTTGGATGAATTCACATCCACCCATCAACATGATTGATTATGCAGATGGTTTTGGACATCACCTACTGTATAGGTGGCACAGCTCTGGCATCTCTCTCATTCCCCGCCAGGGTCTGATTTGGAGACGACTGAAAAATGTGTCCTTTCAAGAGGAATTTTCCTGGTCTATCATTGTAATAAGCATATCTCTGATTAGAACTTTATTTCCAGGTCGTAGAAAGCCAGTGAAGTAATTTTTTCAAAATTTCAATTTACCAAGAAGTTATTATGCAAATGTTTCGGTGTGCAGTGCAGCTTCGTCTAATTCAGTACAGATTGGCTTCAGGCCAAATTGTTTTGATGGGCCAGAAGCCAGGAAGACATCAACAATGAGAAATCTTCTGTTCAGCACCAGTGTGAGCTGCACTCGGTTTTAATTATCCGATTTTGTGTGTGGATCTGACATGTTGGAGCTGCAGCAGTACTGGAGCAGGTGGAAGAGGGGAACTTGAGAGGGAGTTCCTTTTCAAGGAGTTCAATCAGCATCAGTTGAACTACTCAGTAGTGTTGAAAGAGAGTCTGGCTTTGATTTGAGACCTTCAGAATTTCACAGTCAAGTCGACTGTAATACCAGTCGTGGTGCTTAGTGATGGAAGTCTGCCAATGTTTAGTCCTTGTGTCCCAACAAGAGACTAGTGTCATTGTAACCCACATAAAATAAAGGCAATAATTAAGACAACTGAGACAACAGAGAGAGAGAGAGAGAGAGAGAGAGAGAGAGAGAGAGAGCGATAGATAGAGAGAGAAAAACAAGGACAGTCGACCAATCAGAGAAGCAGTTATGGGGAGGTGGCCCCGCCTCTGATGAGGTCAGTTGATGTTATGCTGCATGTGACATCCTGCATCAATGAGCAGTATCCACACTGACATGTTCATTAAGTAAACTGTCACTTGTAAAATTCTCAATTTACACAAAATATCACATGTCTGCCACACTGATTCATGCATTGAGAGCTTCAGTGAAATTCCTCGTCCTCAACTTAAACAGTCTCCTCTAAAGTTTTTGGTAATATCCATCAAGCTTAAGGGATCCCGCCCTTCAGGGGTCTATCAACTCCAGTACAGAGATTATAAGGGGAAAATCTTACTATCAGCTGAAGACATGACAGATCAATGCAAAAATGTTTTGTGTAGTGCTTTTAATGCCATTATTTCTGAGGTTTAGGAATGAAATCTAAATGCTCTGTGAGTGATTCATCCCAGAGTCATCTAAAGGACATGTTGTTGTCCTCTTTGCTACAACCACTCCAGTGTATCACTCGTTAGCTTTGATGTGGGGCACATTCAATCTGGCCTTAAATTGGACCCTTCCTCTTTATTCCAAGTTTCAGACAATGTTCTGAATGGGAACAACCACCCAGTAAGAGCAAATACGGACCTCAGTTCCACGAGGGAACATTGACCAAATTATCTTTAGTCTTACAGAAAGCTGAAAATACTCAAGAGGAAGCTTTTATATTGGCGAAGCAGTGCATAGTTGCATATGAGCGTGATGAGGACATCAGATTTACTGACATTTGTGTGCTGCATCAGGTTTGAAGGTCGCTTGTCTGCAATTGTATGTATTTCACTAAAAATGTGTCATGCTCTTCCTGCCATACAACATCAATGAATCTGACTGATAGATGAAACTCCAGAGGTGGCCATACACCTTGAACCACATGTGGCTCTTTCATTTGTTTTGATGAATTTCTAACATTTTTAATTTACTTCAGAAACATTATCAATTTTCACTCTCTTTCTGTCACCTGTACTGAGATACTTGTATCTTTCTTTCTCCATACTTTGTTGATATTGGCTGCCTGTGTTAACCTTCACATGGGTTTAAGCAAATATCTAAGAAGTCCATCAATGTGGTTTATAGTTTGTGAAACTGAAAGACCTTAAAGAAAGTGATAGCTTGTATTTTCAAAGCAACACTGACTGGCCACTTTCCTGGCCAGTCATGAGATGTAGTTAACACGCCAGGCCAAGAGTTGTTTGTTATTAGAATGAAACCATACACACACATATAGACAGCAATAAGCTATAAACATTCATAATGGGAGTAAGCTGACATTCGTGGCCATTATTGTTATTGTCAATCTATTTGCACATTTGCAGAACAATGATTTACTGAGGCCATAGTGCACCATACAGTAGTGTTTTTGAAAAGTTGTGTTTTCACCCCATTGTTTTGTAATTTTCCCATTTTTGGGCAGAGATTACCTAGTGGCTCGAGAGCTGACTTGGAAGTTTGCAGGTTTGATCTCCACTGCAGGCAGAGGTCAGGTCACCAGTGTGGGTCCCTGAAAAGAGCCTTGACTCCCATCAGGTCCCTGGAGTGCTGTCATGTGGCTGCACCTCTGCAACCTAGAAATAGAATCGAATCGAATCGAATCGAATCGAATAGAATAGAATAGAATAGAATAGAATAGAATAGAATAGAATAGAATAGAATAGAATAGAATAGAATAGAATAGAATAGAATAGAATAGAATAGAATGGAACTTCATTTATATAGCACCTTTCGTAGATGTGAGTCACAAGGTGCTTTACAGCACTGCAAACAGAAAAAATAAAGCAGGGATAGGATCACTGAAAAGTAGAAAAGCAAAAAAACATACTAAGTTATACAAAAGGTAAAATTGAGCAGCTACATGTCAAAGGCCTGCCTGAATAAAAACATTTTTAACTGCCTCATAAAAGTGCCACAGGAGTCAACACATCTCATCTGAAGTGGGAGAGCGTTCCACAGCTTTGATGCGAGAGCTTCAAATGTACAGTCAAAACTGTGGATGGGGAAATGTGGAAAAAGATATTCTCCAAGGAGAATAATAAAGTATGAAGAATTAGTAGGTATGTGAACAGAGATGGACTGAGGATGTTTTAAAAACTTGCATTTTGGGTGGCTCCGTGCTCCATTGTTGTGTAAACGGGGCCTAAGAAGATCACCGATCATAACTTTACTCTCAGCATTCAAGGTCAAAAGAAGCAAATTGGATGTTTTTCCGGTTCTCGACGGTTGGTTTAGATTTCTCCAGCTTCATTTGCTCTATTCAAAACACAATGCTCTCTTTTTTGTTATTGTTGTTGTGTTCCATAAATAAATATGCTGCTGTACGCCTCCGTCTTCTCCGAGTGAACTCTCCCTCTTGTGCTGCTAAATGCTAGATGTATTCACACAGAACTCTTTATGACAGAATAAGAATCATTCTTGGTTTGAAGTTTTTTCAACCACATCAAACAAATTTCAAAACCTTATTTATTTTGGTTTAAGACCAGTAGCCTACTAATTTACCTAACTCCATTATCACACTGTCCCGGTAACTAAGAATTCCCATGTTTACATTAAATGTGATTCTCTTTTGGTCCACATTCAGGTGACATCTCTGCTTCTTATATCTGAATTTGAAATGAAGACATTCAGATATAATTTAAGTCCTAATGAGAATGTCTCATGAAACTAAACCACTTTAATAAAATTTCATTAGCTTTCAACTGTACATTACTGAATGTAATACTGAGATTTAGACTTGGGCCAATTATTCAACACTCCAGCACGCAACGGGAAATTACAGTCTCAACGAGTTTTGATAGGCGTACATTTTTTTAACAACTCACACAGACACACACATTTAAAAATCTCCACATAGGCAGTGAATGAGCCACACAGCCATACGTGGCAGACTGCTATATTGGACGATGGTGAAGCCTCGCAAACTCGTACAGGAACACCATATATAATATTTGTTGACTGAAATTGAATTTTTTTAAATTCCTAATCCCCCAAACTGCGAGAATTAGATTTGTTCTTTGTGATGTTTCCAGGCTGGAAGCTGCAGGAGGAAACAGTTCTGCTTGCAGTTCACACACAGCCACTGCAATGAGAGATGAATATTACATCCCATAGCAGCTTCATTACACAAAAATTGCAGTTGAACATCTGTAAGTGTTGAGAAAGGTTTTTGTTTAATTGTTTATTTCTTTTTTTTTTTTTCATATGGTTTGTTAATATAAAGTTGGTGCGGCGCCACAAACAAAACCTCAAGTCAGTCACATGTGTACGTCTGAGCCTGCAGCCGATTAACCAGACCGGTGCTAACACTGTGTCGCAGCACATTAAAACACAAACAGGGAACGCTGTCCCCGCAAGTCATCACAAGTCACACTACACATGTGTATGTGTGTGCATGTATGTGCGTGTGTGTCAGCGACACGAGCGTACAACACTGTTCGGTGCTGAATGTGAATACAGAGGGGGAAAACCAACATTCTGTCGGAGTGAATTCAAACGTGCACACGAAAAATGTAGCGTAAAGAAAGTTGTTTTCTTGTGCAGTGACACTGACATGCAAAACTTTAAGTATTGAAAATTAAGTTGACCTTACAATGCAACTTACTGTATTTTTGTGTGTAATTTGAGTTATTCTTTTAATGCTGGTGTAGACAGAAACTAAGTCTGTGCTCTTAAGGGTGAAGCATTTCTTTATTTCTAATTTTCCAAGGACAACACAGTAATTTTTCAAAGCACTCTTACAGAGAAAAAGGCTGACTGCTTCACGTGAGACGGTGGACAGGAAAAACTGTATTTTAACCAGATCAAATCTGCAGGACCTGACTCAGAGGTGGATACTTCCTGCTGTTCTGGTTGTGGTTAGCGGACCGTAGAGAAAAGGATCTGGCAGAGAGAGAGAGCAACAAGAACTTGCTGCAGGAGGCTCAGACCACAAACCTCCCCAGGAGCTGTAAATAATAGTTATAACATTTCCAACAGCCACAGTAGCACTATGGTTTACTACAGCAAACTATGAAAAAGCTTTCTTTAGACCTTAAAGAAACCTTTCAAACTGCATTGCTACAATTATTTCTCAACCTTACTAATGTCATTCACTCCACCACCATTTATACTCAACAGTTGTACAAGCTTTTCTTTTGAGGATGATAAAGATGTTCAGATGACGGAATATGAGTGATGTATGGGTTGAAAGTTACCAGGAAAACTGCAGAGCATGCTGTGAATACAGAACACTACAGCTACAACAGAGCGGTAGTGTGGCCGGTCCAAGGTGCTAGATTTAGGCCCCAGTCTCTCAGGAAGCGTGGGTTCAAATCCCACCACTGCCAGACAGGAAATTCACTTATCCGACATTGATTTGCTTCTGTTGTGTTCGAAAAATGTCAATCCAGTAAAGTTTGACCTCTGCAACTTCTTGTATTGAACTGTGGATCCGTTGGTGGACCTAGGACCTCATCTATAAAACATTAAGTAGGAATCCTGCTAAAAATGTATGTACACCCAAAAATATTTGGACCTAACCCTTTATAGATCACAATGAACCTGGAAGGTTGCACAGTTCAAATCCTGGCATCAACACATCCACTTTCTACCGTCAATGGTCAATGCAAGGCACCTCATGAATATTTTTGCATCTCAATCGTCATGCTGATTGCTGGCATTTTACGCTAAATCCTGGCAGAAAACAGGAGAAAACTAGTTTTACGGAGAGCAAAACAGTCATGAGGGCGGTAGAGGTCAGCAGAATAATATTGTTTAGTGGTCACAGTAGTGGCTTAACTAATAAATACTTACATTTACAACTATATAAATACTTCTATTTACAAAGAAATGTACTTGTCAGGATTGATGGTCGTCACAAACGATCAGTCCTTAGGCAACACATGGAACTCTGTGTTTCTTTCAAGCTTGAATGAGACATCAGACTCTGGCTTCCCAAACTAAAGAGTGGTTCAATACCATTCTGATGATTACCAGGCTCCAATTAACTTTGAGAGAAAAGCAGTGAGATGGGAAGTTTCTGTACGTAAGTGTCTCATTATAGTTTTCTGTCACATCTGCAAGTCTAATTTTGATGTTGTCTGAGCGGACAGATTTTGGGCCTCGAGGACCAGTGTCCTCCAAGCTTCAGCACACCTCAATCTAATGCTGATGTCGTCATCAAGCTTCTAAAAAAAAGCCCAATAACGCGATTCTAACTGCATTTAGGTGTGTTGCAACTGGGAGAGACCTAAAAGATGCAGGACACCGGCCTTGAGTTGAATACCCATGGTGTAGTAAATTCAAACAGCGGCGAGATCCCATCATTGTTATTGTTGAACTTCTCACGCACATGCAGAACTATTCATTATAACCATAGTGTGCATATGCGCTCTATGTGCAAGTTCATTTTCAGCTGTTTGTACAGATATGGAATGTTTGTGGAGGGCTGCACTTCGAAAGCCATTCTTAAAATGTTACTGCTTTAAGTTAAAGACATTAAGCATTATAACTGCAATTTCAATGTTATATTGAAAAAAACAAAAAACAAAATTATGAGCATGGGACTGTACGGTTAAAGGAACTCTTGACATAATGTCGCCTTGCTGACCTGGTTCGATTTATTCAGACCTCGCAGAAACCAGCTTGTTCACGACACTTTTTTAAATGGCATAATTCAATCAAAGCAACCAAGCAATGGGTGTTGGCATGGAGCTCTTCACTCTGTACTCTCTGTCATCTAAGCTGTTTAAAGCTCCACCGGCAGCATATAACAGTTCAGTTAGTATTATTCACAATAGAATATCAATGTAAAAATAGCAGGCAGAGTGAGATCGATTTATTATTTTAGTACTTGCTCTAAAAGAAAGCTGGACATCCCACACATCGTTCTCGATCTAGTGTGGGCAGCTATTTGATCCAAATAAACCAAGGCAGAGAAGCTGAGAGAATTTATGAAATGTTACCTCTCTCTCTCGCTCTCTCAGGAATCTGCTCCAGAGCAGTGTTGCCTGGGGCATTTGTTATATGACTAATTTAAAGAAAAAAATCAGCCAAAGGTATGAACATCGAACTGCATCTATCATTGAACACGCCGATTGGATTCCTCTGATTGGACTTCAATGACTTGAACCCACACGTTGTCCAAAACACAGATGAACATTATAATAGATTTATAGCGCAAAAGGCTTCAAGGTTTTACAACTTTGAAATGCAGTTGTGAAATTCTTTGGAAAACTAATTCACCTTTTTTTTTTTTTTTTTTTTAAAGTCTGCCAGCAGTTTGTGTTGCTTGAGCTTTTGTCAAGGTCAGTTGAAAAGAAATAGCTACAATGCGTGCCTCAGCTGCGTTTTCCTTTACATTTGTGCCTGTAAATAATCTTTTGAATTTCCTTCACTGTGAATGTTTGAACTCAGACTTCAGAACAGATTCACAATCCTCAGTTTCTGTGCAAAGCTACCAGAATATGCAGATGGTTTGTGGTTTGTGCTTACAAGATAACTGAAATTATCAAGTATCAAAGACTTCCGGGTTTAGAAAAAGTTTCATAATTTCACTTTATTGCATCATAGAACTTATCTGGAATTAAAAAAACTACTATGTAGACCGGGGGTGTCAAACAGAAGGTCTGCAGGTCAAAACCGTCCACCAAGAGGCTCCAATCAGACCAAACAACAAAAGATGTTGTAAATTTAAAAGAAAACATTGATTTTGTAGCATCGCCCTCTCTTCACTGAGTTTTATGCTCATTCTGTCATTTTGAGCTGACATTAGTCCTCCAAAACTGGCCAAATGAAACATAGATCTCTAAAAGCCTGGACCCTCAAGACCGACGCTGATCTCTGGATCTGAAATACTGTGAGAGCAATCCTTCAGACATCAAGTTTAAACCTGTTTGTTTTGTGTAGTTTGTGGACCTAATGAAATAATACAACCCAAGACAACGCTATAACAGAAACCCCGGGACTGTTCCAATGATCTGTAAAACATGAGAGATGCTCAAGAAGGTCGGAAAGTTCAAACAATGTTTTTTTTTTTTTTTTTTTAGCAGATTGTGTTCAATAAAAGCTCAATCCCAAAGCGAGGCTGTTGTGATTGAGTTTGACAAAAAGTTTGACCTTCTGTGTAAGGGTAAATGCTACAAGTTAGAGTCAAAATCTTCCTTTTCTTTGTTGCATTGTTGGATCCGCCATTGCACTGCCTAAAAAAATAAAAATAACTTTTGACAGAACAGAAGTGTTGACAAATCGGTTTGACCCGCATTTTCATTGAGTTTCCATTTCCCAGAGGAATTTATTAAGTATTGATATAGATGAATAATTGAAATCTACCGTAGAATACAACAGGCAGTCATCTCGATGTCGTTATTCATCCTGACACAGTTGAATAGTTGTGGTCAAGTTGGACTAATATTTGTCATTCATGAGACAGAAAAGAGCCACGACGAGAGGAACCCTGAACTCTCAAAAAGACTTGAAACAGAAATGTGGGTCCGATGTCTGTGTTAACGAGCAGATTGTTCATTTAGCGGATTGTTCAGAGCAGGAGTGTCAAACATAAGGTCCATGGGCTCCGAACTGGGCCAAACAAATGGTACTTTTATTAAGGAAACAACAAATTTCTCAAGAGTAGCAGACACAACAAAACAATGAGACTCGTGGTGATGCTGTCACGAAAGCCAGCTACCTCAGTGCTGTCAAACTAGCCTCAAAGCACACTGTCAGTATGAGTATTTTTTCCTCCCACATCTATAGGGGAGCTGTTTATTTTCTTTATTTCATTCAAAGGTAATTTGAAAAAAAACAAAACAAAAGATAAACAAACTTAGCAACAACACTTCCAATTTGACACCATCTGAATGAAAAGGAGCAGAAGAGAAGATCACTCTTATGAAATCTGCCCCTTAGTTGCCTTTCAATCACTTTACATCAGTTTGGTAATGCCCAGCATTCTAAATATTTACAGTTTTACATATATTTTCAAGCATTTTATGTGCAGTATTTAAAATATACAAATATTAAATTTTTATCTTTGCTCAAATTAAATATCTAACATCTCACATTATTTATATCCAAAATACATTTTCAAATTTTAAAGTTGTAGCTTTTAATTGTGTGTTTTGAATGCCAGGAGTGTTCCTGACTCTTTTACTTCTTTCTGAAGTGCGTTCCATAATCTAATTCCTGTCATCATGACAGTTCTTTCCATTGCTTTGGAATGTTTTTCTTTAAATATTTGACTGTATTATTTTCTATAAACTTTAGCTATTTTCAATAGTGATTGTTTGATTTTGCCAAAATATCAATTTTATAATCATGTATAGTCCGCACCGCAACAAACAAACAGTTTAAAGTTTAAATATAATAGTTATTATGGCTCTATTTTACCAGTCTGACCCACTCAAGATGGAATTCGGCGGAATGCGCCCTCCCCAACTGAAATGTGTTTGATAGCTTTTAGCATCCAAAATAAGCCCTGAATGCAGCAGATCTTCAAGAGATGACAGATCTCCTCAAGGTGCAGCTCGAGTTCAGCTGCAACCAGGTTTTAACATCAAAATAACAATCTGTCATCAAGAAACTTGACATTTATTCAAGAACTTGCATGGCTTTTCCACTGAGATTTATGGGGCAAGTTAATCAATGTAGAAATGTCAACAACAGCGTGGCTTTACTGTGCACATAGCTGACACATTTTAAGGGTCAATGTATTCATGTGTCATGTATCACGTGCAGTTTAAGATTCTTTTCCCGTGTGTTGAAAAATCATTATATTTTGAATAAAGTGAGTTTCATCTACATAGCGAACCCATTTCAGGGAAAAGCACAAGGTCAGAGCTGAGTAAGACTGATATATGTTTAAAATAATTGTGGTACTACATAGATTACTTTAACAAATCTTACAATACATTTCATGTAATAGTACTACAAACTATCAAATCACCATTTTTATTTGAGTGTATTCTATTTTTTGTGCCTGTCATACCACAGAGATCAAAAAATCGTAGCCAAAGAAGCAGCGCTAATAAACACTATGACCAAAAATTACTAACAACATTTCCGAGTGAGAACTGAAAATTTTTGCATGTTGGGGTCCATTTACACGACAATGATGTTCAGCGGTATCGAAAATGTTCTTCCGCCTTCTAGAAAATGGAGGAAAATGCAACTATAATAGAAGTATACTGTATACTGTATAGCGAGCTGCATAATAGAATACTGCTCGCTCTGCAGTCGTGTGGGTTGATGGAGTTTAATAACAATGTTTTGAGTGTCATGACTCATAATTCATATTCTCTCGGGTCTTGGTGGTTTTATAGTTGAAAGTCACGGTAATAAAAATCCGTTTGTCCATATGAAATTCAGTGGTCTCCTATTGCTAATGTTGAGAGTGTATTGTTCTCTGTGCGTGTGTGTGTGTGTGTGTGTGTGTGTATGGTTTCATTCCAAATAAACAACCGGTAACACCAACTCATAGTCTGGCAGACTCACTACATCATTTTCAGCGTTTCTGTCGTCTCAGTATTTTCGGTAATTTTCAAAGCTGAAATCAAAACGATGCGTTTTCACTTGAAATGTTGTGGAATTGAGGCCTTAATCAAGACAACATGTCAACAAAGAAAAGTTTGTGCTTAAACATGGATAGCCAGGAATCGACCCCCTAAACAAACGGAAACCATAGAAAACCCGAGTTTAGAATCTCCTTTTCCCTGAAGACATAGAGGGAGTTTCTCCGGGAACATGCCTCAGGATTTGGAGAAGCACCGGCTTGGCGTTCCCATTCCACACTTTTTATGTCAGCTATCTATTTTTCTGCCTTGTCCAATCGTTTTGCTGTCTTATTCATCTTCGCTGCAAACGTATTTCTCTAATTGGTTACTTCCTCCCAGTTCTTCCTTTAAGTCTAGTTTAATTGTTTCACAGAAAGCATTTAATTCTTTGTACATGTTGTCCTGCTGTTATTTCGGCGTCGATAGCATTTATGCTCGCTTGGAGGGCTTTTATGTCAGCGTGCTCATGAACAACTCCGTCAGCTTTTTTTTTTTTTTGTCACCATGTCCTGATTGTTCTTTTTTTCCTCGGCTGTATATGTTCTGTTCTCTGTATTCTTCTGTTTTAGTTTTCCCATAAGCCGTTTCAAATTTAGTCGTATGGGGGGAAATTACTGGACTTTTCATTGTGCACACAGTTTACACTGCTTCCTTGCTGTCTCGCCATAACCGGAAGTCTCAGTTTGAGGTTGACTTATTATTGCTCAATCCTACAGGAAGAAGAAAAAGCAATTTGAACCACAGTTTTTATACAGTATTATCTTTCAGACACACAGCATAAGTAATTCTTTTTTTTTTTTTTTTCTTTTTACCCTGAACAAGAGCAAACCCTGTAAAGCTGGATGTCATAGCAGCAAGCGGGTCAGACTTAAAGACTTGGCAGGAGGTGTAATTGTCAGGTAACTTGATATATTAAAAGCAGGTCACTGCCCTGAGTAGAAAGCCACTTTCCACCTTTGCGATGAGTTCTTGTGATGATACCGCCCAGTCAATCCGAAATGAAAGCTGTATAAACCAATACATCGTATTTTCTATTCGTATTCAACTTGTTTCAAAATCCATTGTCATTTTTAAGTGCAAAGCCAAAGATAGGTAGAAGAACAAGCAAGAAAATGAACACAGGAGGAGGGGAAGTGAGCCAATATGGTTACATTTTGAAATGTAAATTGTGATGTGATCAATGGCCCTAAAAAGCTGTACATTGGTAATCACATTCACACACACAGAGCCAGTGACCATGTAAAACACGCAGTCCATCAATTGGGAGCGGTCGCCCATGGTGCTAGTCAGCCTCATGGGGTGAGTTAACTGCACCTCAACCTCCTCCGCTATTTCACAACTCAATGTAGTTATGGTGGTAGCTGAAATAGGAACCTGTGCTACCTTCTGTGCTGCAGCATCTCCTAGAAGTTCTTTGCTTCAGTAATGCGGCGAGCTACGAGTCTCCTGCACATTTTATGAAGTGATGGCCTACAATAATTACTCCTGTCTTTCCAGTTCATGTTTTGTTTTGTTTCTTAAAACTCCAAAGGCTTGACTTTTAAGACAATGTGTCTAACTAACTGTAATGATTCAATTATTTACAACAACATGCCAACGGCACTCACTATTTCCCTGACATGTGAACTACACACAACAAGACGTTGCTGTGTACATGTGAAGTTTTTTCTGAAAGGAACAGGCAGATTTCATTCACTTCACTTTATTCATTACAATTTCAAACAGTTCAGGCTCTGCGGCTATTCTCACTCGGTTGATCAAACGCAGCATGTTATGTGATCACTCGGAGGAGCTTGCGAGAGGACTGGAAAGCCTTCAAATCATTTCTTAATCTCTGTGATTACATGTTAGGTGGCTTTGAAAAACATTTTTAAAAGGTTATACATCTCGGAATAAGAGAAACACAGGAAGGTGATTCAGGTGACTGTGTGAGATTAAATGTCTGCTATAACCTGTGGAGTGAGAATGCTCGGTGAGTTCTGGAACGACATGTGAGGGTTTGAAGTGTCTGGCACATGCAAGAATATAGCAAAAAGAAAAAGCTCTGTGTTCACACCTGCTGGCCAGTAGGGCCTCTTTGTGAAAAGTTTGAAAGTTATTCAATACGTGCTTGCTCTGATAATCCCAATAAGTGTTGGGTGTAAGGGTCCCTTTTTGTGTCTCTGTCAAGTCTGTGTCACTTCACCGTTTGTCTTTTCTTGTTTTATATTGAAGTTACTCTGTTCACTTCTTCCACCTGTTGACCCCTGCCTGGACTTTTGACTACTCGCCTTGGATCTCCCCTTTGGATTTGTATGCTTTTGTTCTTAAGGAACACTGTGAAATATCTGATCTGAGTCTGAGTCTGAGTCTTGACCACAATCCGTGACATTGGGTTAATTGATCCTGTGGTTTTGTTCCAAAGGTTTGTGTTATGGAGGGGATTCACCAAATTAATGAACACGAGTGTATCCGCAAAACTTTCTTCACTTCTGGGGGGTCTGCTCACATGACACTGGTGTGTGAATCCACTGAATCCATGACATTTTTTTTTATATCGGCTCCCAAGGTGGAACTTTTCTTTCATGGTCTTGTTTCCCTACGACAGAGCGATGTTGCAGCACATGCAAAAACCCCCTTGTGGCAAACAGTTCCTTCTGCTCATGCAATACGCAACAACATGCCAAGTGAAGCTGCATCATTCTTACGTTTTCGTTTCAGAAGATTTTAAGTATTTTGCATGCTGGACCACTAGTTGTTTGTTTTTTGTAATGAAGCGGTGTTTCCACCATCTACATGGAGATAAGAGCCCAAAAGTTTTCAAACAGTTGCATTTTTTCACCTATCCAATGAGATAGAGTTGGTGTGTTTTCAAAAATGTCCACCTTTAGAACACTTTTTCAGTGTCTCTAAGCACCGTTGCCATGTACACAGACGTATGAACCCCAAAAGATTAGCTTTTTCACCTTAAAACGTTGTGTTGTAGATGGCGGCCTAAGATAATCTCTACTCTCCTACAACAAAACATGCCTCAGGATCTACTTTATGTTCAATTTCAACTAATTCTTCCCATTCTGAGATCAGAAATCGGAGTGTCCAACTACATAAAGAATAGCTATATCATTGATTTTAATTGAATGTGAATCTCAGAACCTCCAAGCCTACCCCCCTGCCCCAGTTCACTGGACACTATTAATGTCTTTGTTTATTGTTTCCTTCATTTCCCACCTCTGCCTTACAAGGAAACCCAGCTCGTTGTATGACCAGGGCACGGAAAAGAGTTGACCAAAGAAAAGTTGTGAGACGGGGAGAAAAGACATTCAGAGCATATAGGAGAGGAAATAAATGGTATGAGAGAGATGGGCAGCAAAAAAAAGGGGGGGGATTAAATTGGGTGCTAACTCAGGGTAATGCTATAAGCTTCAACCACTAAATCAAGCTGGAGCAGAGATGTTGTGGAGGATAGAGAGAGAGAGAGAAAAAAAAGAAAGAAAGGGAAATAAAACAGAGAGGACAGGTGGAGGACGAGAAGGTGGTGAAAAAGAAAGTGCTGATTTTACACCATGCTGCTGTGAATTCATGCCATACGGAGCTAATATATTATGGTTACATTTGAATGTGGTCTCCGATCTCATTCTCAGGCTCATATACGATTGTCACTTCTGGTTGCTGTGGCTCTCCGCCGCCTTCAGAAGGCAGCAGTAAAATAAAAAGAAAAAAAAAGTTAAACAAAGGAGCAGCGTTAACTCGCTGTGTCAGCCCATTATTCCACCTGAGCACATATCAGCACATCAATTCTACTGACCTTTCTCACTTCAGATTTCTTCATGGCGTTCAAGCACCAGCGGCCTTTTGCTTGTCAGTTGGATTTAACTTCCTTCACTCTGTGTCAGGTAGGTGTGAGAAGGCTGTGTTGTGATGAGCAAGCGTTTCAAATCAACAGGAACAGGGGATTCCTGGTTTACAATAAAACTCATGACAGCTCAGAGTATCTTTTTTTTTGGGGGGGGGCATAATGAACACATTCTGTTTTCCCCTTCAGCACATAGCCTGTAGGAAGAACTTGGCATAAAACAAGGGGAGTCTCTGGGATCCCCTGGTGAGGGTTAGAAGGAATCCTCAATTGAAATAATATTGGAAAATGATAAAATGTCAAAGGTGTTCAAGGTGGGAACACCTTTCTATCTCTAATCAAACATGCTGTTTCAATCTGTTACTAGTATTCAGTAAGTCATGGCAGCAAGCCTTTCACAGTCACAGACAGAACCCCAAATGCAGACTCACAGGCCAGAGTAAAGTTCATAGAGTTTATTGAAAACAGCAAACAAGAGCAAAGGTGTCCTGTGGGAGATTCTAAAAGAGAAGAAGTCCAAACACCAGTAAGTCCAAGAAACACGAGAGAAAAGACAAACGCGGAATCCAATGGTGCCCTTGCAAGAGGAGGGAAAGGAGGTTAAATAGATGCAGGGAGAGAGACATACAGGTGAAACACATGAAACCTGGATGGACTACAGCGGCCTCCATTAGTGTGTGATTGTCTGTGTGTGTATGCCTGAATGTGATTCACGATGTAAAGCACTTTGGAGCTGCTCAAACAGTTCAAAAGTGCTATGTAAGTGAAATCTACTGACCATTTACATGCACACAGACAACAGTACACTATAAACATTGACATGTTTTCCCTGTTTACATGCAAACCGAGTCGCAGCTTTTTCAAAAACCTCCACCGGAGCGCTGTTCACATGAAAACCTTGCTTAAGGTCAAAATGAATGTAAAAATGCGATTGAAGTGCTTTTGATGCATGTTTCTGCTGTTCCATCCTGAGTTATGGTGGAAGACCCAGCCCGAGGTCCTGATCTTAATGGAAGGAAGAATGGATTGTGAAATCCCCTGCAGATTTGGTGAAAATGCCACAGCGATGGAGTTACAATTTCTCTCTGTTTCAGTTTTGTACAATTTGAATAGTTGATTGCTGTTTGGTCGCCTCTCTATTGGAAGTGTACCTTACACATGCGACTGGATTAAAAGTCAAGAGTTGGCCAGCAACAATCACAGCTTTCGGGTGGATTGGAAAAGGCGTAGTATGACCTCAGCTTTAGCTGCAGGAAGTTGGACACAGGGATTTCCGGGATTTGCGACCATCCATATTTCCACTGGAACGATGGACGTAGAAAGTTACACTGGTTGCTAGTCTGTGTGAATCTGGGAAAAGACGTGTTCCTGAAGCCTTGGGTCAGATGAGAAATGTCAGATTGGTTGTTGTGTTACCTGCCTGCTGCAGAATTATCCTCTTATACTCCTCCGCAGTGACTTACTAAAAAGAGAAAGCTCAAAGAAAGCACTTCTGGTTTCTGAAGAGATGAAAGCCGCCAAAACTTCACGAAAGTGGGCCTATGCCCTGTAAATTTACCTATTAAAAAGAACGACTGTTTTCTTCCCTTGTCTCCTAAAGTTATCACACATAAAAGATATTCAACAAAGATACTTTCTCACAACTAGCAGCTGCTTCGTCAGTGGTAAATATCAATGTGCTTTACAAATCAGTTAAGCAAATAAATGTTCAAACAGAAATTTAAAACCTATTCCAAAAAGGGGAATGTAATTTCCACTTTTTCATCTAAATAAAAATAAAAAAAAAATACTTTTGAGATGTGAACTGCTTTTGTTTTGAATTTGAAAAAAAAAAGAAAAGATAGTAGAGGGTTTTGTTGTATTTTTGTTTGGTGTTTTTTCAGTAGTTTCTATTGTCCAAAGAAAACAAAGCAAAAACCACGATCTGACTTCATGTTGAGGAAATTGCAGACAAGACACATGATTGAAAGGTTTAAATGCTGTTTCCTGGATAATCAGGCACAGAAGGGAAGTCTGGCGCAGGTTGAACACAAAGGTGATTGCAACATCATTTTAACATGTCTACATGACCAGGTCTCCTCGTGTGTCTTAGTCAAGTCTTTGCCACTGAGCTGGTTTGTCACTTCCTGTTATATTCTTACTCACCTGTCCACGTCTCTGTTCACGTACCCTCCCTCGGTGTGTCTGATTGAGTTAATGTGTTTCACCTACGTGCTTCCTATCCCAGTGGGTATTAACCCTTCTCTAATGTGTCTTTGCCAGATCGATGCTTGTGTCGTGACATCCTTCTCCTGGTGTTTCTCTCTGGTATCGACTCTCGTTCAGATTTTGCTTGCGCTTCTGGCCTGCCTCAAGATCCTCCTTCAGATACGTTCGCCTCCTTTAAAAAAAAAGACTTCACTTTTTAAGACTCCGTTCACACGACATGTCTTGAAGCTCAATTCCGATGTTCTGCTGGGATCCTATATTTTTGTGTGATCGTTTCAAATGCGACCTGCCATGTGAAGGTGATCGGACCGAGTGTTTTCGGGCCCCAGAGCGCAGAAGACGACGTGAAGTCACGTCATTTTCAAGAGGTTGTTAAATACAAGATGACAAAATCCAGACAACTGGACGAGGGAACGAAGAAGGAGAATGAGAATAAAAGAGCACAGCTTTGAACAGCCTTTAACATTTTGGCGGAGCCGCTTCCTCCGGCGGTTATCAGTGACGTCAGTCACACGTCAATGACGAAGCAGTAGCATGTAGAAAGATATCCAAGTAAGTACCACATATGAACGAAGCCTGGGTATGGTGTGAAAAAATTGGAATTGGAGCTTTCACAGAGCCACAAAACAGGTCGGGTATGAGTCACTGTAAGTAAAAAAATCAGAATTGGGTTGCTTTTCCCTGCAGTGCCAACGAGGCCTCTCTGAACTCTCAGTCCCACTCCTGATCTCTGACACTAACTTTAATGTTAATATTGCCATGCTGTTGTAACATGTCGACACAGTGGCAAATGAAAATATTACTCTGTGCATCATGTTGATAAGGATTTATGATTTTAGTTTGATTCATATGACACTTGGCAAATACAGGAGCAGCAAAAGTTAGTTTTTGATTCTTTTTCCCACCTGAGCTTTTCTCAAAGTTTTAATTGAGTTACAGAATCTTGAATCTGAATGATTGAGTGTTCTTTTCCAGACATAAATATGGAGGAGGACGAAGTGCCTTCCTCACCATCGCTGACTGAACATCCTCTCGGTCCTCCTGCTCTCCCTCCCTTTCACTGTGATCAGTATTCCTCCCACAGTGCTCTCTGCTGCTGACTTCATTTACTCACCACATGGCACCTAGTTGGGCACAATCCACAGACGATGGAGGAGAGAAATGAAGGGAAAAAAAAAAAATCACACAATTATTTTTACAACAAGGTGGAGTGGACAGATTTAATTTCCAAAAAGAAGTGAGGGAGGGTTAAAACAGGAAGTGAGAATGTTGATCAGTGAGACTGTACTGGAAAATGGAGAAAATCAGAGTATTGAATTTGGAAATAGTTTAAAGAGAAATAGTCTGTGTTTCAATCTGGTATCTGGATCCAGCATTGAGGATATGTGGTGTATGAATACAAGATTTTCACCAAGGGATCTGAATGGGACTTGCAAGTGTGTAGACTCTGGAAATGTCTTGTTTTCTGCATGATTTGAGGGTAAAATATGATCCGATCTACATCCAAGTATAGACTTACTCGATGACCCTGACCCCATACCATAAACAATACTAATGTTTTAGACTATTTTAATCAAAAAATGTATTGAACAATGACAGTGCTACTGGAAAAAAAACAACCTCTGGATTTATTACCAGCATTAAGTGAAAGTACTAGTTTGTTTACACGGAAATGGCAAAAACATTGAGAACTATGTGGTTTTCATGCCATGCCACTAGTTGGTGCTGTTGTTTTGGTTTTTTTTTTGTAATGAAACATTGGTTATGAGTTCGACTCAACAGCAGTAGTCTTTCTGCTGTTTCCATGCAAACCGACTTTGTTTCCAAAACAAAACAGTTTTAAAAGAAAAATACAAAAAAAGATGTTGTCACGAGATTAAGTGTCATGTTCACAGGTTTTACGTTTTTGGTGTATTTTTCTTGCAATTGTAAGTCACTGATTGACTTCGCATGCATGTCTTTGCACTGTGGGAAGAAAGTCTCTGAGGTATAAAAACAAATAAATATGCAAATCCAATTCAAGCAAACGTGACATTCAGCTCCACACAGAAACCCTTCAAATATCAGACTCGAATCAGGGACAGTTTTGCTGTGAGGTGAGAGTGCTAAATACTCCACCAAGAAGCTCTGAATTTATTTGACAAACTAAATTATTAATAATATTTAGGCGGGGCGATAAATAATTAGTTGGCTGTGCTATAATAGCTTTAAATGAAAATTTAAAAAAAAAATCCTGTGAGAAATGTTGGAATACACAGTGGAAAAGCAGAATGTGGTATAGAGAGTGAAGGGAAACCCACTGTGAAGACTTGTTTGAGAAAAATAGAAGGATGTGTTTGTGGGGAGGGGGGGAAAAGGAGAATAATCTGGAACAGCTGAAGTGAAGAGGTGGGGTTAAAAAAAACAAAAAAAAAAAAAAAAAAAAAAACAACAATTTGCTCAGTAATGGTTTGCCCCAGGGTTCGAGTTTAGGGAGAGAAAGTCATTCAGCGACTCTATGGAATTCAATTTACCAGCTTGGTGATTTAAAAACCTTCTCAAGTAAGTGTGTGTGTGTGTGTGTGTGTGTGTGTGTGTGTGTGTGTGTGTGTGTGTGTGTTTGTGTGGGGGGGGGGGGGGGGGGGGGGTTCATCT
>OMNM01052851.1:3473-15059 GCA_900302745.1 Parablennius parvicornis | reverse complement strand
GAAAGCCAATAGATTTCAGTTCTCTGAGCTAGAATGGATGTGTTGAGTTCGTAAACCGAGATATCCTCTGATAAAATCTGACGTACGCATTGAAAATGAGTCCTGTGCAAAAAAGAGATAATAGATTTAAAAAAAAAAAAAAAAAAAAAAAAAAGGCGACAGATTCGAAGACGCACTATGAAAACTAGTGCCTCCTTCTGTGTTCATGCTATCTTCAGAGTGCTACCGTACGCCTGCTGCACGATCACCTGTACGTTGTCCAAGATGAAGTCAAAAGCCATACTCCACACCGACTCCACCGACTGCTGCATGATCCTGCAGAGGAGGCGACAACAGCGCGTGAAGAAACACACAAACTAAAAGACGTCGAGGAGAAGTAAACAAACGGAGGATGACAGATTATAAAAAGCTGACCTTTTCATATATTTTATAATCAGATCCAGCTTCTCCAGATCTTTATCCTCAATCAGCTCTGTGCAGTACTTCACCACCTGCAGGATGTCCTCCTCCATGGGGTCTAACAGGAAACAAGAAGAAAAACAAGATTGGAAATATGCAATTTTGTGCGTTCATCTTGATAAGCCGGAGGTGAAATGAAAACCTCTCAGCTCATTTTAACGTGCCGCTGGTGATCTATTACAGTAAACCACCTGCTGGGTTGTAACAATTCTTTGTTTTAAACATGTTTATCTATACTTGTTTAGAAAGAAAATTTTATCCAGTACAACTACTGTTGGTTGAATAAATAAAATTAAAAAAAAGTACAGTTGCTAAAAAAAAGTACTAATGCAAAAGTAGTTTTAGCCACAATGAGGTGCAGTCACTCATTTCACTGTTCAGCTACATTATAATAGATTCACAACAAAGTAGGAAAATATGGATTTATTCAGCGCACAAATGTAAAAACAGATAAATAATTTTCCATTAAAAGTCGGAACTTCTTAGCAACAGAAATGCAGATTTCACAGCAGACAAAGTCTCGACTCGAACGAAGGGAAAACGTCTTTAACTGCAAATAAAGTGCGCTTCCTGACATTTTCCCTTAGTTTTCAATAACTGAAGACAGTAAACAACTTATTTCACTTCATGTATAATCATGTCGAGTTTTTTCTATTTTCTCTATACGAATAAAGAAATGTTTTTTTTTCTTCTCATGGTGGATATTGAAGTGTTCATTCAAACTGTGGCCAAAATCAGTAGCAGCTCATGACTTCAAAAGTAACTTCTTAGATTACGTGGTGTAAACTGCATGGTAACAGTTCTAACACTCCAAATACCCCCAAAATACAATAAAATTGAATCAGTGTGAATTTAAAATGTGTTATTTGTGTCTCTGTTTATATGCAATCATACATGTTCAAACAGGAAGATATAATAGTTGCTAGTGTCCAAACATGAAAAGAAGCACCTGTCATGGTGGTGACCCATTCTCGTAGGAGTGTTTTGATGTCGGTCAAATCGCACGCTCCTGCCAACGCCGGAGAAGGTCGAAGGTTCAGGTTGGTCACAGGTTCGGGGAGGTTCTGGTTTGAAGCCGATGTGGACGCACTGTTTTCAGTCTGGGTAGAAAAAGACGGGCAGGGAGATTAGCCGAGGCTCAAAGTGCCACTGAAAACAAAAACCATCGTTTGGACTCGCCTTGACGGAGTTCACTGGCTCCAGTGATTTGAAGGGGAGCGGGAGGGTTTTGGCTGGGCTGTTGGTCGTGTGCCGTCTCTTCAGGGGCGACGCCCCTTTCTTGATAGGACTGATGGCGTTCTTCCGCTTGTAGCGCCGCTTTACCCGACCAACAGCGATTCCAACTCCAGACTGTTTGAGCTGCAGCAGAGGATTCTTCTGCTCCGCTGCAGACAAACCACAAGGTCAGACACTTTAATTACAATCGTGCACATTTATAGTCCTTACAGAAAGTGAACGCATCCTAATGTCTTTGTCTTGTGACGGAGGCTTCAAGACGATTCCCAAACATTCATACAACATTGATTTCACAGATTCAGAGAAAAATAGTCGTTCCTTTACAATTTCAGTATTTGAAAAAATAAAAAAACAAGCAAAAAAATTTTTTTGTGGTTATCTGGTAATAAGAATGATTACAATAATCAATATACTTCACATAACCGCTTTGAAAGTAACTCACTGGTTGACTTACTGATTTTCGCCTGAGGTTGGATGTTGGTGACGCGACTGTATGCAGACTTCAGTTCCTCCTGTAGCTCTTTGGGAAGGGCAGCAAACACATCGGGGTCAACCTGCAATCGGAGCAGAGAGGCTGAACATCTCATCCTCCCCAATGCAGCGAGAGGTTTTCAATAATCGATTGCATGTGCGGCCAATTTTATCTGTGCCCATGATTCTAACCTGTACTTCTCTTGTTTGTGCTGTTGTTTGCCATTTTAAATAATTCACACTACAGTTTCTCTAAGTGAATTGCAGCACCCTAAATTACATTTATGTTTTGTATATCTTGAGGTCGCACAGTGATGTAGCAGTCAAGTCTTTCAGGGAGAAGGCCTCCGGAGTCTGTTGGGCTCTCTATGCACATTTTTGCACGCTCTCCTCATTCATGTGCAAGTTTTCTTGAAGTCGGTGTGTATTTCTCTAAACGTAAAAAATAAATATGTTTGACGATAAACAGTGAATTTAAGGTGTCCGTGGGGATAAACTGAGTGTCTGATCGTGTTGAGAATGACGGGTGATGGGATGACGTGGCGTCCCTGATCTAGTTAAAGCAGTAAAGAGATGAACGAGTGTTGATTCTAGTCTTTCAGATGCTGCTTTCAAGTGTCACCAGGTGCTAATCCGTTTGTTTGATTTCTGCTGGCAGTGGCATTCACTTCCCAACCTTCCAGTCAGAACCTCCAGGCCTCATTTTACCGTGTGAGGGCAAGTTTAACCCAATATTAACAACATTCCAAGTTTCTCCGACAGCTTTTGGTTTATTTACGTCTTAATAAATCCCAAAAACAAAGGAGTGCAGCGTTTGTTTGATGAGCTTTTGTGGCTGAGCGGCTCCAGACGTGAGGATGTGACGGCACTGGAGCAGGCAGGTTTCTCTGCAACCAGTTACCCAGACCAACATAACGTTCCCCAGAACCCTCATGTCAGGAAAACCTTTACAAAAAAACAAAAAAAACAAAGAGTGGTTTCATCCCCACCTGGGAGTAGTTGGGTAGTTCCAGTAGCACTCCTGCCGTGTCCAGCTCATTTGGGAACTGCAGGAGCAGAGTTCCCCCGGGCGGAGTGTAGAGTGCAGGTACGGACGTGAGAGGAGAGCGGGGGGGGGAGGCTGGACCAGAGTTGGGAGCCGGTGAGTGACAGTGATTCAGCCTCCCTTCTCTTTTCATCCATGACTGCTCCACTTGTTCTCTCAGGTCTGACGGCAAAGCGTCCAACACAGATCGATCCACCTTTAATGAAAATAACAGAAACAAATACATTATTAGATTATTAAAATTACGAAGTATGGCTCAGGTTTATTTCACTGACTTTTTAATTCATACCTGGGAGGGGGAGGGGACTTCAATACTGAGGTTGAGACGTTTCCGGGAATTTTTCGGAGTTTGCCTACACGCTGGCTGTTTGCTGGGTCCTGGGACGGGATCAGCTGGGGACAATTTATGTGGAGAGTTGCAAGCTGGCGGGGCATTTATCGAGGAAATATTTTCCTGATATACGTCTTCAACATCTGTAAGTAGAACGTGAAATTCGTCAATTTTACAGACGAGAGAGAAACTTAAAAATAGCCTCAGAAAAAAGATGAAACTAACCTCTGATGATACATTTGTCCTTCGATCCTTGACCATAAAACATCTGTTTGATGGAACGGGTTCGATGGTTCTTGGAGTCCTGTGGGGCCGAGCGATTTCCTTCAAGACACTGAACCTGGATGCCAACTCCTCTCAGATCCTGCACCTGTAACTTCATGGCGTGGAAAAGCTTGATGACGGCGGCGGCAATCAGCTGACCGCTGTCGGTGGACTGAGTGAGCATCACGGTCCTGAGAGGATGAGAGGGATGAAGATGTGTAATCGAAGAAACAATACAGAGAGGACGATATGGGAATATTTGGAGATGTCGTCTCTTCCTCACCTTGCGAGGTTGTCACAGATGCCGTGGCCGCCATATTTGGCCGGTTCCAGCGGTGCGCCGACCTTGCGGACCATAACTTTGAGGGTAACTCTGCGACCCCGCAGTGCTGCCTCCTGTAGACGCTTCTGCACCTCCAAGGACAAGTTCTTGAGGAAACATTCTGCTTCATCGACCTGTCGAATGGAAAATCAACAAGCTCAGAAAGTGATTACAACGGGGGGGGGGGAAGAGCAGGCGAGACGGAACAGCACATTGGACAAAGAAGAGAGGACGTAAGAGAACAACCGACCTTGGTGAAGCGAATGTTGTAGTTCATCTCTGCTGAGACCGATTTCCTTTCCTTCTCGTAGCGGACCGGCCGGTCGTCGAGGCCTCTGGAGAAGCGGAACAGGGTTTGTCCAGTACGAGGTCCAAACTTCTTCTGTAAGTGAGATAGGGAGACCTGCTGGAGGTCCACACATGACCTTACGCCCATAGCAGCCAGCTTCCGACCCATAACAGGACCAACACCTGGAAAAAGAAAATACATCAATTGACTGTATAATTTTTTCTTGGAAGTAAAACTGTGTGAATGGTTGGTCACAGCCAGCAGGTGGTGCTGTACACCTACCTGGTAGACTGGTCACTGGCAAGTCCCTGATAAAATCATCCACCTCCTCAGACTTGAGTAAGTACTGTCCGTTTGGCTTGGCCTTGCGGGTCGCCAGACGAGCCAGAAGGATGTTGGAACCTAAACAGATTCATTTAATAAGCTCAGACCAGTAGGACGAAGTGACTGGATTTCTCTTTAATGAAGCGTACACAAACGTACCCATGCCCACTGAAGCACAGCATCCCGTTTTCTCCTTGATGTCGGCTCGGATCGCGCCGGCCAAATCTTCCGGGCTGCCGCCTACCTCAGCGAGCAGAGTGGAGCCATCTATCAACACTTCATCACAGCTCAGAGCCTCGATGTCATGGGTGTACCTGCACAGAGAAAGCGTCAGCAAAGTTGTGTTATTTTGCAAGTAAATGGAGGGGAAAGCCAGTTAAGTACAGACTCTTTTGTTGCTCTTACCCAGCCAGAGTCTCATACATGCTGAGAGCCACCTCTTTGTAGGCCTCAAAGTCATACGGAACAGACTGCAGTGAGGGGCACAGCTGCTTCGCTTTGCCAAAAAACATCCCGTTCCTCACACCCGCCTGCCTGCCGAGGGAAGGGTATACATTTACATTCCCGTTTGTGTAAATTAATCATAAGTTAATCTTTGGTGGTCGTGTCTTACCTCGCTTCATAACTGCAGGACGCGATCTCTGCCATAGAGAGAGAAGACGTTTCCTGGTCTACCCCGTTGGTATGGGAGTCTGGACTCTCCTGTGAGGGAGTTGTGTGTAGCTCATCCTCGGCCCTTTCTAACAGGTGCATTTGGACAGAAAAGCTTCATTTAGTTGCCCGCCAGTGAGAATGTATAATATACAGCATACATACATATATGATAATCTCACCAGGTTGAGGATGAGTATATTTCCTCTGGTAGTACTGCAGCTCCACCTGAGGGTTGGCACCGGGTCTGACGGGCACTCTGGCCTGTCCACGGTTACTGGTCACAGCGACAGGCCTCCCTGCAAGACACCATGCATTCGACCCGGACCAAAGTTAATTTTGAGGACTTTACAATTCGTAAGTGCTTTTGTGTTACGAGGAAAAGGAAAATACATTTTCAAAAGTACCTTACCTTTAAGCTCCGGTCGATGTCTGATCCCCACAGACACAAAAAAACAGTCCATGTCCACATGGAGAATACACGACTTAACACTGACTGGAGCAGATGTACCTGACAACAACAAGCACGTCACATTAGGAAGAGGTTTCCAAATAATAAAAAACCCAAAGAACATACAATAATCGCCTGCTCCCTCTTCCAGGGGTCGTCTTATCTTTGCCTGGTACCCTTCCCAAACAACACGTATGAAGACTATGAAGAATTGTGCCACATAATGTGTTACACACAAATGTGTAGATCAGGTTTGCCAAACTCAATTGCAATAAAATCATTTTTTTTATTTTTTAATAAAATAGGTATTTTCAGCAGTATGACCGTTCTGAAAATGACGTCTTCGTGCACAATATACAGTGAAATCCCCAAATAAGGAGATTTATTGGTGAAAAAGGTTTAAGCACAGCCAATCTGAGGGGATTTTGTCCCACAGCCAATCAGAGGAGAAAGCTTATCTCTGTTTTGAGGCTGAAGCGGAGGAAAGAAGTGACGGAACACTACATTTTTTCAGCTTCGCATCGGAGTTAATTTTCTAAACAGAATCCGAATGAGCTTTATTGGCCAAGTATGTTGAACACACAAGGAATTTGACTTCGGTACACTGTGCTCTCTTTGTACAATGTAAACATTGCATAACAACAATTAACAAAAAACATAAACAAGTAATTAATGACTAAGATGTACAAGACTGTGGCTAAAAAGACAACATATTTTGAATGTTGCCGCTGTTGATTCAATGAATGTGTTGATTCCAAGTGGCAAGAGCTCTTCTCGCCTCAAAAAGCCTCTCTCTCCTCTGATTGGCTGTGAAATCAGTCAATCTCAGATAAGCACCGCCTTTTTCTTCACCGACTGAACGCACACGCCGTCTTTCACCAGATAGCTCAGCTGAGCTGCGATGTGTGATTTGTTGAAGGAAACAGAATCTGTGACTTGTGTGGAAGAACTTTGCGTCAACACAGGTGCACAAGTATTTTTTTCACCAGATTTACTGCAACAATTGGAGGAAAAATGTGAGCGTGTCAGGGTGTTAATCTCTGACTTGTAAAACAGGATTTGTGCTCCTGTAATTAAGTTGTGAATGGGTAAGTGTGGTGCACAACTCATGGTATACAATTACAAATTCCACTTTTACAAGTGCTCCAATCTTTTTTTCCACATCCAAAAGCCGTATCTTCATTTGCGATTTTGTTTTGATGCAGTCACATTGAATTGAGCAAATTCCTTCTGAAATATTCCTTTGTTGGATTAATCCATCCGTCCTTGCTGACTGAGGGCTGGGATCAGAAAACCAACGTTATTTAAAATCACCTGCGGCCGTATCGATACGTTGAAATCTTCCCTACCTTGACCGTCTACAGGGCGGTGAGCCAGCCATTTCCTCAGCTTGTCTCTCCCGGGGAAGCACGAGCTGCCTGCTCCTTTTCGTTTGCTGTTCAGTTCGTTGACGTACTCGGAGAATCCGGTCCTCCACGTGGAGATTTGGTGCAAACGTGAGTGAGAGTAGAACTCTGAGATCAGACCGCCCGTCTGCTCGAGCAGCTGTGCTGAAGACTTGGATGACAGTAAAGACGGTGACGATGATGATGATGGTGATGATGACTTGTCGGCATGAGGATCAGGTTTGGCTGTGTGGTTGGTTGTGAGGAGGTCAGGATCAGATGCAAAGGCTTTATGGTGACTTCCGTTCAGTCGAACAGGAGAATTTGAAAGAGGTGCGGTGGAGAGAAGACTCTTCTCAGGAGTCGTGTCAACCTGAAGGAGGGGCTGAGGGGGTTTGGACGGGAGGGAGGTTTCAGTGGCTTTTGAAGCATCAGGGCAGGAGGTTGGAGGTGGTTTAGGCTCATCGGCGGCTTGTGAGACAGATGGCTCCAAAGAAGCAGAGGATGTGTCTGATTGCTTTGGAGGACTGTGGGGAAACTCGTACGGGTCGATCTGATTCTGCAGCTGTACGGGAGGACTCTGAGGTTTATCCTGTGAACCTCTGACTTTGCCTTTGTGCAGGTCTCTGTCAACAGAGGGCTTCTCTCTAATGGCCGACCGGTCCTCTGGCTTTAAGGCACCATTTACAAGGTGAGTGTGTCCATTGGTCAAAGGAGATGCCTTTATAGCTTTAGAAGCTCTCGTAGGACAAGCGTCTTCTTTGCCGCATTCTTGCATTTCATTCATTTTTGAATGGCTCTTAATATCCAAGGAGGCCTGCAGTAATCCATTTCTGTGATGAAAAGAGAAAAAAATATTTAATTCGAATAGAAGAAATATGCAACATTCCATTTGAAATGCTTCAATAACAAACTGAAGGAGAAAAAAAAAAAAAAAAACACCACTCACAATTTAAAGTCCACGTCCTGTGGGGATGCAGGATGTGAAGACTTGTGTGGGGGCTTTGTGTAGCTGGGGTTGGACAGTGGGTGGGGTTGTAAAGGGCTTCTGTGCCTGGGGTCAGTAATGAGGTGGCTGTTTGCTGAGTGGCTTGTTTGGGGGTTAACAAAGCGCGCTGCTGCAGCGCTGTGCTGGATGGACTGAGGTCGACTGTGGCCGGGGACAGGGATGGAGTTGTTCTGGCAGCTGGTGGCGGACTGCTCATGGCTCCACGGCTGAATGCTGCGCGACGGCAGATGAAGTTTCTGATGGACGCTTGGCTGGAGGCTCGGTCCCGCGATATCCGAGGTCTGCCGCAGAGTCAGGCCAGTGAAGAGCGGCCCCTTTTGTTTAGCATACAGCTGGTACTGGAGGTAAGGAAGGAGACGCCCGGCCTTGATACTGTTTGGACAAAAGAAAGGGAGGATTTTTTTTTTTAAGTACAAGATTATCGTGAATATGGAAATTATCACTGAACCCTAAACACACCTCTCAGTGATCCACTCTGGCCTGATGACCTTTTCCCCTTTGAGCTCCTGAATTTTGTTGTTGGGCAGGTTACTGGCAATGATGTGAGTGGTCTTGGAGCGTGAGTAGTACACGTGAAACTGACCGCCGTGGAGCATCATCAGTCTGCGTAGCTCGTCTGCACTAGGGTCTGAAAAACATTGAAAACTGTGAGAAAAAAAACAACCCCTCAACCCAGTATTATCCACATGCTGAAAGAAAGACACGTATGAACACCTGAGGCAGAATTAGATTTATATCAGTTGATACTCCTCAAATAGTGTGGTGGGTGTGCGACACTTCAATGGAACCTTATTTTCGAAGTCATTTTATTTTAATAACTGAGGTTTTAAAGATTCTAAACCGAGGGGAAAAAAAAAATCTTGCAGCGATCACAGACAAAAGTTGATGCTGGAACAATCTGTAAATTACAATCAATATAAACTCCATGCACAGCATGAAAAGGTTCTTCTAGTTCTCAGTCGAGGAGATAGAATCGCTCCTTCAGCTGCTGAAAGCAAACAGCTTGCAGAAGACTTGTTGTTTCTCTGGTCCTCCTCTGGGACTTTACTGGAGAACATTTCCATTCTGCACCTCTCGCTTTCCCTCAAATGTGAAAGAGCGACTGAAGGGGTTGTGATAGGGAGACGGCACACGAACCCGACAAACCGCACCATGTCATAGAACTGTTATATGCACAGTACTACCTGTGTATCCGTTGACATAAATAGCCACGCCACTGAAGATGTTGGTGTAAGATCCGTCTCTATGCTTTTCTCGGGGGGCATCCAGTTTAAACTGCTCGTCCAGCTTCGATATCTTGGCAGCCATGTAGCCACCCTGCATACAAATAAAGAGCGAGGATTAAAAACTGTTAACGGGCACAACAAAAAACCCCGAACAAACCTGAAAACACACATTTGTTTGAGACATGAGCCGGAGTCTGATAAATACCAAATTACAAAGTATAAAGTGAAGTACTCGGGGACCCTGAACTTCAGTGACGACGTGCAGAACGTGCACCTGAAAACTAATTTAGGTATTTTCCTTCATATAATTAATTTGCACAAATAAAAAGTTGTACTTTTCAAAAACAATAGGATCATTCTGTGTAGAAATAGCAGCAGCCTGTCAAATGCCAATCTTGGACTCACGCCAGCGAAGTGAATGCACACGGCAACAAGTGTGCAAATGTTAAGCAGGTTTCATCTTCTCTTACTGAGATAAGGATCCTTCAACAAGTCAAGTATTGTCATTATTATCCCTCCTGTTTAGATATCCTTGTTTCATCACAGTAATATAATTGCCAAATTATGGCTTAATAAACATTGTATGAGTAAAAGAAAATCTGCATTAATTTGATGAGGTTGGAGAGGAGCTCCGGGCTTTGCTCATGTCAAGACCACAATCGGACATTTTTATAAACCGTGTTGCTTTTATATGTTGCTGAGAGTCGGCACGTCGGTCTGCGTCGGGCTTCACCGTGATGTTTTGGAAATCAGAGACCAGACAAAGAGTCTGCAGACTTTCCAAGAGATGATCCGAGGGTTCTCCAGAGAGAACCACACCAGATGTTTACAATCATCCTATTTAACACTTTGACATTACCAGCAAGGAGAGACACGGCAGAAATAAATCAGCATTTCATAGTCCTGAGCCATTAAATGTCACTGATCTCTGGGACACGCACAACAAGAGCCCAACAGTAATCCTCCCTCCAGCACCTCACGTACATTCTGCACACCACATTTTGGGTGAACTGCTTATATAAAACGTGATTTCAGTTCTGAGAAGGTCTGTAGGGAAACCTTTGGGTAAATTCAAGGACTTGAAAAGCAGGCATCAAACAATACATCAAAAACATTACTTTTCCATCAAGTTACACAATGTTTGTTTACTTTGCGTACAGGGAGTCCCTCGCTATTCTTTGGATGTCACGCCGCTATATGGAACACTAAGAGCCGCGGTCCCGCCCCACTTAACATCGCGATCGATCTACTTTCATTACTTTGCCGCCATGAGAAAAGCGATCTGAACTGAACTCTTACGTACTCCCAGTAATATGACCTTGTGCACAAAAGTGGATGCCATCTTTTAACAGGCATTATATTGCTTTGTGTTAATCCGCTCCATGAATCTCTCGGTTTCCAGGAAAACATGAGCGACACTCACCCTCTCAGACCAACCATTGTCTCCGCCGGCGTTGGCTCTCTTCATCATCCACCCATCTCGACTCATACTGAGCTACCTGGAAACACAGAGGGGACACAGCTCAACCATATGGACAAACAAATCCAAATTCTAATCTCGCCACAACTAATGGTTTGTTTCATTTCTAATCTGTTGGGGATTTGAAAAAAAATTAGGTAGATATTTTTTTTTTAAACCAACATGAAAATTTAAATATTACTCTCAAATAGTTTTCCAACAAACTCAAATTTTCTGTATACTTATTTAAAAATTTTTTTAAAATATTTTACCAATACTAGGATGAACAAAAAGTCG
The DNA here is from genome assembly GCA_900302745.1 of Parablennius parvicornis. Classification (NCBI taxonomy): domain Eukaryota; kingdom Metazoa; phylum Chordata; class Actinopteri; order Blenniiformes; family Blenniidae; genus Parablennius; species Parablennius parvicornis. The sequence continues at coordinate 3,840 of OMNM01052851.1, read as the reverse complement.
TTTGAATGTTACGTGAACCTTTAAGAATACAGCATGTTGGATTTCAGTGACATTCAGTGCATGGAGACTTGTTTCTACACATTTATAACCTCAGAAAGGATCAAGTCTCATGTAGTGGAGCTCCTCTCACGGTAGCAGCTCACTAAAAACACAGGCAGAAAATACAATACTTCAAAGTACACGCCTCCAAATTTGCAAAGCATAAACATAATTATTACAGTGTGCTTTTGGAGACAAAATGTTCACAATATTGATTTGAGAGTCTCTACCAGTAATGTGCTGTCAATACTTTGCTCTCAAAAGAAATGGGAGAGGTAAAACAAGCATTTTGAACACATTGATTCACATGTTTATGTTAAATTATGCA
>OMNM01052844.1:5841-27341 GCA_900302745.1 Parablennius parvicornis | reverse complement strand
GGCAGTGGCCAAGAGGTTATAGATCGGAAACTCGTAGGTTTGATTCCCACCGTAGACAGGAGAATCAAACCTGCACTTTGACCCTTGACCCCAGCCCCCTGGAGCCCGGTAATGTTGCTGTACCTTTGCACTCTAGAAATAGAATGGGTCAATGCGGAAAAGGATTTTGCCAAAGGGGATTGATAAAGTTAGTTTCGATAGTTTGGAAATTCTAATGTTAACAGCTCTAAAATGTACACTTATCTCATATGTCATGTTCAGCTTTGTATCCTAATGATGCATATCAAGCTCCTCAAGTGCAGTGATCTCTTATGTCTCAGATATCACAGAGGACCTGATTTACTAAGATCCTGTATGAATCGTGCTGGATTGCTTGCTCATATGAGGAGATTGCTTTACAATTTTGATGCATTTCCCAGGTAATCAACACATAACTGAATTCAAGCCAATCATGAGTCTTGAAATAAGGGTTTTGAGTGTGTTATGGTTTGCATTAGCCATAGAGTCATTGTATGGAGCCTCCACAACCATGAAATAAACTTTTCATAGAAATCTGAAATATGTTTTAAACTATAACCAAGACAAGGCAACTCAGACCCAACAACTCCACAAATGAAAGAAAAAATATACATTTTAAAGCCGAATTTCCCAAGTTAGCACGTTAGGTTACATTAGATTTCAAACAGTCAACCAAAATAAATTTACAAAAATACAGTACATACAGTATATCATACAGAAATTACTTCTTTTCATTTCGTTCATCTTTTTCTATTGATCTCCCACTAATCTTTGCCCCTGTTCTTTTACTAAATCTGCTCAAGGTAATTTCTCCATCCTCAAATTCACTTAAATTCTGAGTATTTTTGAAAACAGGCCATAGCTGTGAATCTGCACATATTCACCTGGTGTGATCATGTTTCAATCATGCTTTTGAATCAGAGAAATATGAGTTCATGTGGGCTTTCATTGTGACTGCACAACAAAAGGGAAATTCCTCCTTCTGTACAACAAAGTGGTGTTTGAGGTGTTCTCTTGCGTTGGCGTACATGTGGTTCACATGGCTGTGTAATTGTATTTCTGAAAAACAAATAAGAGAAGAAATTTACTTGCAGGCCAGTACCAGCAGACCAGCTCAGCATTTGGTTTCAATACCCTACATCTAAAATCATCTGCGCCGGCTTTGATCCCAGACCTTCGCCTCAGAGAGGAGGGCGAAGCGTGGAACCGCGATCAATGCTCCATCATGACAGTGAAACTTTAAAAAAGAAACCTCTTCGGGTTTTTCAAAAGAAAGCACTTCTTTCATTGTGGCATCGCTTTCAAATGGGAGGGAGATGGCAAGGACGGCTTCTTGCCGACATAGTTACAAAAGCGTAATGGATGATAGCCTTCAAAGGAATCTTCAAGACGTGCAAAAACGTTGCCGTGCTTACAAATGCAAAAACCTGAAGTTAAATACACACATGTAGATGCAGAAACATACGAAATCTACTCAGCAAAGATTATGTCTGTGCTTCTTTTGAGTCTGAGGAAAAAGTGAAATGCAGACATAATTTAAGCAAATGGAACAAAAGAATGAAAAAAAACTGTATTTCTGCTGTGGCGCCCTTCATAGGGAACATAGCATCTCTGTTACATATTGAAGACATTTTGCTGCCTTTTTCTTCTCTTCTCAGTCTATTTCCTCTCATAAAAAGGTTAGGATGAGAGGACAATATGGTAAATAAATGGAGTTACACTTTGTTAGAGTCCCCTTATTACATCAATTTTTCCTTTCAATGACTTCTAAATCCAACATAAAAATCCATAAAAGTCCAACTTCCCCATTGCACAATGGCAATTTAGGGCCACAGGAAACTGGGGTCAATCACAACTGACTACAGGCAAAAGCTGGATTTCACCCTGGACTGACCATCATCACAGGGCAAATGGAAGGAGACCCTCAGGCGATTTTTATACTCCAATCATCCTCAAATACATGTTCTTGGAGTTTGGGAGGAAGCCAGAGTATGTAATGAAAGCTTGAGAACATGCAAATTATGTCCATAAAACATTCACGCTGCGAGGCCAGAGTGCTAACCACTAGACTACTGTACAGCGTAACATGAGGGTAGATCTTTTTGTACCAAGACTTTGTCTCTGTTAAGATGTTTGGATGCATAAGCAACTTTTTTACAGCTTTTAATCATGAATTGAAGTTTTAAAAAGTCATGATACTCAAACAATGTGCTACTATTCTCGATAGGGGCTGCCCTGAGCAGACTGCACTGACATTTATATACAAATTCTTCATGAAAAATTAGCTATTCCTCATGCCAACAGCTCTATATTTTTTTCCTAGTAGAAAATTAGGTTCCATCTTCCATCATCCTCATTACTTTGCATTCCAAATCTGCCTGACATTCTACTAATGTATAAAATCCATAAGCACCATCAGCCTCCACGTTTTTGTCTGTGTGATGGGAGTGAGAATGTAAAATTAAAAATGGGAGAAATATATGTATAAATATGTCAAGTGCAAGTATGCTGTTATCTACAAATTAGACAGTGGTATGCACATTTATTTTCTCTTAATTTTTTTTTTCTGTTCATGTCAGTTTGACAGAATAAATCCAGTGCAGTCTGTCCAAACATATATTATTTATTCGTATATGCAACTCACAGAAGCTTCTCGTTCATTCTCAGCTGTTGCGCCAGCTCGAAGAGGAAAATGACCTTGTTAAGATGCTTTCTTTGTTGAAAAGTTGGGATGACTTTGGAACAAAGTGGACTGATGGCAGGCTGCAGTGCTGCACTTTCCAAGATGACAGAGAGGATTTTGATTTGAGAATTCCTGCTGTTCAAATTTGTTTGCAGCATGCTGTGGAAAGATGGAAAGGGCCTAAATAACCCGAAATAGCTGAACCTATACCGGCAGAACAAACAACTGACATCAAACCATTCAGGCACAGGTATATACTCTCAAATCCAAAAACTCACTCACACACACACACACACACACACACACACAGTTTGGCACTGTCACAGGAACACATCGCACAGATGAATGCACACGAGGCAAGTAAGAGGACAAGATCAAGAGTCTGCTAAAAAAAAAAATTAATAAATAAATAAAATCACAGTGCGATATCAAAATAAGTCTCTTTCATGTCAAGAAGAAAAGGGAATAAGTTATTTTGCCACAATGCACTTTTCAATTTCGAGAATGAAAGGCACATGAGATGCCCATCTCCTTTTGCAACACAAACAATATGTGAAGCTATGTCAGAGCAAACGTCTAAAAGTAACAAGCTGGAGTCACAGAGCCAGAGCACATGCTTGGATAAAACAGTGTTTAACAAGCAACTCACAGCGCACTGGTGGGCTGCTGTACCACCCCTTTATCCCTGTGCTTTTTTTTTCTTTTTTCTATATTGATCTGTGCAGGGAAGATTGATACCCATGTCTTTTATACATAGAAAATACAAATCTTTCAATGTGTATGTATATAGACGCGCATTTATTGGTAAATTTTATTGTTTCTGTTTTTGTAGGCAGTGTGATAAAATACTGAACGTGAGCAGGTAATCGTTTTATCTCTTTTAAGATGGATACTATGTTCTTTTCTGAGAATATAGCAGCAAAACCTGCTCATACTAAAAAGTGCTCTTGTAAAAAAAAACATTTATTTTGCTTATATATTTAGGTAAGAGAATGAACAGTAAAAACATGCTGAAATAGTCGAAAAACTGATGAAAACTCACTAAATAGATCACATCAATTTTACATTCCATTGATGATATTACGATAAAATACTGATTGTTAAATTCCTTCTATGGGTACCATGCACGCTTAAATGTTTCCTGGTAGGACCAGAGCAATGAAATGTACTGTTGTGTGAGTATGACTTGTGAGTTTGATGTGTTTGATTTATCACTCGATTTTTACAGTTTAACAGTTTTTATTTGTACTTTTATTGATTTTATGATGCGCTGATAGGTTGGCACTTTTTAATCTTGTTGTACTGATGACAATGACAAGTTTCTATTCTATTCTATTCCATTATATTCAATTCAACTCACAGCTGTCATATGAAAGACCCCGGGACATCACATGTACTTAATGCTGCCTGCTTAAAGGACAATCTATGCAAAACCTTAAGAAACTCTGTTTAATCTTCTAAACAAAACTCAATATCCTCCACTCCTGACTTCTTGTTTGCACTTTTAATCTATTCAGCATTTCTAATGTTCCATGTGGATTATTTCTGTTCATTTCACAATACAAATACAAATAGAGGTTAGCGCTCTTGCCTCTTGCCACTAAGATTATGTTGCATGTTCTCCCTGGGCTTTCTTAGGTAAGCATGTTATTTGAATTTGGATCTCTAACTTGACTGTAGTTGTGAGCGTGTGGTTGTGTGTGTGTCTGTGCATTTGGAGAGGTGAACCCTGTGTGTTGCTCAATGTCAGCTGGGATCGGCTCTCGCCCCCCGTATAGGTTGGATAAAGTGGTATAAAAGGTAGATGAATGGACAATACCAATTACCCATTCTGACCTATTGCTATTGATCATTTACTTTAACAAGGTCATCAATTGCGCACACACGCACACACACACACACACACACACACGAGCGTTGAATCAAAGACCACAGGGATGAGATGCCAGACCACCTCTGTCGATGGTTAGATCGCAGCCAAGTGTGTGAGTGTGTGTGTGTGTGTGTGTGTGTGTGTTTTTGTGTGCACTCAATTGCTTGTGTTCTCATTTGTGAGAGTTCCTCCTTCTCGGTCAAAGCCTCAATCCAAAGTTTGCCAGCCACAGCTGAACTTGTGCCTGATCCGTCCGTTTTCATCCATCATCCCTTCTTTTTGTCATCATTCAGAAAACAAAAGAAAAGATTGTATTTTTCCGTTCCCTTCTTTAAATAAATAATCAAATGTTACTGTGTTACTTGGACTTCTCAAAACAGTTCAATGGATGCTAAAAACAATGATTACATGGAAAGCATTTAAGGTGTACAGATGGAAATAAACAGCCAGGTGCAAACACTGCTGCTAACTGGACTGATCATCATCCATACAGCATATGTACTAACAAATCTCGGCATATGTTCTTTCTAGATATCAGTTTACAGTGTCTCAGTCAATTTACCCCATAAAAATCGGGCTTGGATGTGGCAAGCAGCCAAGGACAGTTTCAGAAAACCTGAATGTGTAGGTCAGGATGACAAAAGCTGACAATTTTGTAGAAATTTTCAGGTTTAAGAAGTATTTTACACATTATCTTTTCCTTGTTTGAGACTCGAGCACTATTACGGTCACCCTGACCTTCACTTTCTGTCTGCCTTGAACTCTGGTTCTCAAATTCAGCACTGCCTTTCAATGTGTTTTCTTTCTTTCTTTCTTTCTTTCTTTCTTTCTTTCTTTCTCTTTCTTTCTTTCTTTCCTTCCATCTCTTCCTCCTCCTCTCTTCATCTTCTGTCTCTTCCTGCATTATGATCACTCTCCATCTGTGTCTTTCTGAGGTGAAACACATTCCTTTGTCCTCCACTCCATCACTCCATTTCTGTCTATTTTTCACTCATTCATTTTTGAATTACAGGAACATGCATTTACAAAGACCTTCACCATCCTGTTTAATTCATGTTCTCTCAGAATATTTAGAGCCTTCAATAATGTCACAATTAATACAGTAACACTTGTGCCACTTTGCTATACCGTCTCTTCTCTCTTGTCTTTATCATAATATTCAACCAGTTTATTAAATCTAACGCAAAAAGTATTGAGCAGCTCATAGCAATAGAAAACATGTTTATATGAAATATTGCAAAGTTTTTTTTGCAAATATACATGTTGCACAAAACAACTTGATATGAACTTCATCTCCAATACAATCATCAAACAAAGTGGTGGATTTCATCATAAGATTAATCTGAATGGCTTTTGTAAGATTATCTATTCTAACCTTAAAATACTTATGAATACATATGCATGGAATGTTCTTAACCAACTTTGTTATTATACTATTATTATATTATAAAGAAATTCAAAGTTAAAGTAAAAAACCACAGAGACGAGCTTGTAATATATTAGATTGTGGGTTTAAATTAAATTGGTAGCTGTGTAGTGGTGTACAGTGAAGTAAACATGGGATACAAGCAGTGTTCTACTTAAAGTTTTGAATTTGATCCATCAAACCACCCAAACGGAGAAAAACAACCCTCAAACATTATTACATTTTATGCTCTTTTACTTGATCTCTAAATACCCCAAAGGCTAAAGGGGAAGTATAAATAAATGTTTTACAAACTTATGCCAATCTAACACAGTTGTAAGCCACTCCAGCTCACATATGTAATATTTCTTATATTTGTTCCAAGTTAATGTGTTTCTTTCAGTAAAGAAAAACTGCTGAAGCACACAAGTTATATAAAAATCAATCAGAATGGAGTCAAATAGTTCTCAACATTAAAAGTTAATGTCAAACCAATTAATCACATTAGTAATTATATTCTATTAAAGGTTACACTGTGTGCGTTCCCCATTTTATCATTGGCAAACAAATAATTCAAAGTCTAACAAATGCTCATATTGAGGTCTGCAGTGGCACAAATGTTTCAGTTAATGACATTTGAACCAGTAATGTGTAAAAGTGACAATAAAATGAAATATACTTAACATTTCAGTATATTTTAAAGAAAGATTAGGGGTATCTTTTGTGTTTTTAATATATATTCTTTTATCCCATTAAAACACAGTTTTCTCTTCATTCTCCACTGTTTTTAATGCACCTCTCACCCTCACCTTCGCTATCTGTCTTTTAGTCTGTCCCTCCACGTTTCCCAGAGCCTATTTCATGCCCCTGAAATCTGGCGCCTAGCGCTGGTTGCCTCGCTGGTATATATCTCCACTCATCCTCCTCCATATTGCCGTGTCGTTCCGCTCCATCCATCCCTCCATCTCTCCTCTTTTCATCCTCCTCTCCTTGCCACTCTTGCTTCATTTGGCTCATGATGAGGTGTCACCGTTCTGTCCTTGAGTGGGCGAGAATCCCCTCTGACGAAAAGTGCTTGTGTGTGTGTGTGTGTGTGTGTGTGTGTGTGTGTGTGTGTGTGCGTGCGTGTGCGTGGTAGCCAGCATGTGTGCAAAGTGATTGCTTGTTCTTACGTGGCACTGTAAATACTTGTGTGTGTGTGTGTGTGTGTGTATGTGGGCGTGTGTGGGTGTGTGGGTGTGTTCGTACGTGTATGTTTAGTATGTGTGTGGCCAGGCCTGCCCTACAGAAGTGACAGACATCAGGATTGTGCTGTCACAGCAGGAGAAGAGATGATTTACTTGTCAGGGGGCTGAGGGACAGTAAGGCAGATACAGCTACCAGATAAATGTACTGTGCTGCTGTTGGGATAATGTAAAGGTGCCAGGCTACACTGCTGGAACATACACAGGACTACTTGAAGGAGTACTGATGCAAAGTGAACTATTGCACCCAATGGCTGCGAATGCTACTGCAATGTTTGTTTCGTATCGTGATTTATATCATCCTAACTCCAGTCTCTCCTATGATGAAGTGATCCTCCCATCAGGAGAAGTATATAACCTCAACATCATGCCATGAAGACAAAGTTTACTTTCACATGCATGCTTTGTATGTTCAGGGCCATGGGACTATACCCTCTCCAATTCATTTATTTTATTTAATGAAGTACACGCCCAAATCCACTTCAAGCTGCTGCTGATGGCCTTTTTTTTTTTGTTTTTTGTTTTTTTTGTCATTTGAGTGAAGCATGAAAACAGCGTCGATAGTTCAGATGAAATCAGTCCTCAGTAAGATACCACTCAAAAAACAGTCTCAAAGGAGGTCAGGACTGCAGATGGAAAGTAGTTACATCATGTGCCTCAACCTTGCTGCTGAGAGTAAAAAGCAGATGGATGCATTTACTTGCCAAAATTTAAACGCGGCAAGTGAGAAACAAGAGCATGGTGGTGCAGTGGTGAGCTCTGTTTGCCACAAAAAATTGGATGGGGGCGTTTACCAGAGGATTTTCATGTTCCCCCTTGGGCCTTTGTGAGCCAGTTTCAGGCATTCAAAAGAATGATATACGTTATGGTTGGTGACGCTAAATAGCATGAATTGGGTATAGAGGTGAAGGCGTGTCTGTGACTGAGCTCCTGTTGGAAGCTGTGTTTACATTCTGTCAATCCAATCACACTGAACCAAGACTGCACCAAAGTGATCATTTATGAGTCCTTCAATCAATTCGCTGTATGGTAACAATGATTGTTTTTGACACTCACACATGATCCCACATCCAGCTTTACCCAGAAGCCCATCAGTAACAAAAGATTAATTTGTAAGCGAGATGAATCAAACGTGCGTTTCTTTTTTCCATTCCTTTTGAAACTGAAAACACCAATGCTCCCGCATTGACCAGTTTTATTTTTCCTCAAAACACAAGGCAGCGAAGTGTCACGCGATGATACATAACAGACAAGTGTGGAAAGCCCTGCCAGATCACATTACACAACCAACTTCTATCACATAGAAGTGTTTATATTTGATTGGACTGGCATTTAGTCAGATTGTTTATGGCCCATGTATCTGCAGCTTGTGTTAGCCTTGTGCTGGACTGCCAGCCATACCAGAGGGTAGCTTTTCTTTCACCCATTATCAATAAACTGGGACTCTGTCACTGACGTTTCACAAAAATAGACAACAAGGAGCAAATGTCGTGCCAGGGTTGGAGAGAGTGAATCCTACTTCCAGGAAGGGGCGGGCCTTCAATATGCTTGGAGGCAGTGGCCTGCTGCCACTAGCTGCCTGATAAGTCCTTTTCCCCATCCAACCTGGGACCCACAACACCAGTGAAACACAACCAGAACCAACACAGACACACAGCCCTGGGGATGTTTCAATGGACCAGTGAATGTCAGAGGGTCATTGCTCTTGTGTATGTATCTATATATGTAGAGTGTGGTGTTGTAACTGTGTTTTTAAAATCTTTAAGGCTAATTTCACTCTGGTAATAATACATCATAAAACTACTAATCCTCATGAAACCACTTTTTAACTATGCATGCATTTTTTTAAAAACTTCAGATCAAAAAAGAAGACAAAGATCGGATATTTTCAGGTTTATTAGAGCAGTTTTTGCAAGTTACCACAAGCATCCCACACGTCTTATCTGTCCATCTACATTTGACTTGAAAATGACTGAACTGTATGAAAACAAATCTTTAATGTTGCTAATCGTTAAGATCATCCTATAATCCAAGATCCTTAGATATGAAAAAGAGACACAGTCAGTCTCAATTTCGGTTTCCCTTAACGAAATAAGAGCAAAGTTGTTTGATTGAACAAAATTTTACTGGAATTAAGTCTTTCCAGTTATGTCTTGATGTTCATCGGAGCAAAAAATTAATCACAATACTTCCTTTGACTGTGATCTTGAGTTCAGGCGCTGAGTGGCAGCTGAATCGGCGCTCGAGAAAGTGACAGACAAGACAAGATGGCGGCTGAAAAGTCAAATATAACCCAGTCAGTCCGGTGTAACTTCCGCAGTCTCTTTAGAATGATATCCAAGTCCACGCACATGATCTGATTTGTGCTGCAGGAAAATGACAAACTAACGCAACATGTGTGACTTTCAGGGAAAGGATGCAGGGGAGAAAAGTGGGAGTGATTTTCTCAGTGTTTTAGACGTTTACTGTCAAAAGCACTCTGCAGACGGACATGAAGAAAATTCTGGGTTCTGAGTCGAAGGTTGCTGAAAATGTCAATGCTCAAAAGTCATTCCTGTAGATTAATACATTCATTTTCATTATGAGTACTGTTATATATATATAAAAAAAATGTTAAAACATTATAGTGATTCATTTTTATTATGAGTACTGTTATATATAAAAAAAAAATGTTAAAACATTATAGTGATTGTTTATAAGGTACTCTTAAAAAAAAAAAAAAAAATTCATTGATATATGTACCACAAGTAACCATTAGCCTGCCATAACTTGACCAGGCAATTACTACCCGATTGTGATCGCCTTGTTCCAAAATTCAATTTAGAAATTAAATGTTGACGTTGAGTCATATTGCAGTGATCTCCAATTGATCATGGCAATTTAGGGAGATTTAAACAACTGAGATTCGTAATGGACATGAGCCTTTGATTAGTTCCTCTGGGCAAAGCGGTCTATTAAGATGTCATTGCTGGACAGGCAGAAGTAGCCTGCAGCGGTGCGCATGATGACAGATGTAAAGGTTTCTTCGTGACAGGATACACCTGATATTAAAATCATCGACAGAATTTTAGACGGCAGATAAAATGGCTCCAATTTATATCAGCTTTTTGGGCAGAGACATAAGTGTTATTTTGTTTCAAAAGGAATCTTTCTATAGTATTTAAAAGGAAGCTGGAGAAAACTGCAGCAGTGTAAATGTCCAACTCTTGCTTATGCTTGTCACTGTATCAGGAGAAATCACATTGAAAGTATACGGATGGTAATTATGGCTTTAAGACGGTTGTAATATGAACAATAATTTATGCGTGAGGTCGTGGGAAATTAGCTGACATAAGCATTTGAGTGTCAATGTCATAATCAAAGCTATCGATCACCTCAAGGCTACATACTCAAGCGATTGACTTATCAAGGGTGAGTATCGATGAGCTTTGATCACTGTGCAAATAACAAAATGTGATTTTCATTTCATTTAATAAGAAAAGGCTGACACGCTGCTGCACGCAAAACTTCATGGTGGCCTGTTGCTGTCTTTTATATGTCGTATTAGTGAATAGAAACATCTACCATGGCAAGAAATAATCAAAGAGCACATTGGGTAAAAACACACCATTTCTGAAAACTGCAGCATTACGCATGTGCAGAAGAGTAATACATTTAGAATAGATGTACGACAATAACAAAGGAGATTTTCATATCACCTCATTCTTCACATGACAAAGTGACACATTTTTTTCACATACAGTAGATAGTTTTTTGACCAAAAGGATGAAGGAAGATAGTTTAAAGGAGCCTGATATGCAAGTAGTGTTTTGATGTCATTTTGGTGTGTATGGCTGTCTGAACGTGATACTTTTAGAATAAATATGCAAAAATAATTTCTTAGCCATTCTATGTTTGATGTGTAAACAAGACCTAAAACACCAGGCAGGCCACCAGTTGTGCTTGTAAATTATCACTGTACTTCAAAATATTAAATGCTGAGCAGGCAGGGGAAAAAATACAGTGGGCTGGTTAACTGAGGTTCTGTGGGCAGTTTTGGGCGTGTTTTCTCAGACAAAACTCCATGAAAGCCGAACTCTTCAAGAATCTGGATTGAAATGTTTTGCATGTGCTCTCTCAGTGAAATAGTGTCTGTGATCATGCCAGTCTCATGCTGGAGACACAGAACCAGCATCTGTATACAAACTACTTGCATGATCAATGTCAAATTTATATCATGGCTTTAAAAGCAAGAAATTGCATGGCTTAAAACATACAAAGAATTATTGATTGACAAATCAAAAGAGATTCACTTGTGTCATTGTGGATGTGCAGCAACAATCACAACAACCCCAAATAGTGCCGATTGGACCTTGGACAATCTCATCAATGGCCAGATTCCCCAGCTACAGTCCACGACTTTGGTCTCGACTGAAATATCTCAAAAGTTAATGAAGTAAAGAATTTGTTTCCATGACTTTCAGGGAGCCATCTATCCATCCCACCAACTTCTATATCTAATTTATCCAAATCCAGTCAATGCAATGCTTGAGCCTGGCGCAAATGACAGTGTGCAAAAGGCAGGTGCACCCGAGACAGATAGTGAATCACCCCCAGCAGATTTTAATGTGTTTTGCATAGTTAATATTTGAATACACTATGAATTGGTGGAATTTTACATGGGAGTCCATTGTTCCCTAATGATACATCAAAGTGGCTTTGCTGATCGCTCTGTGTTTTTAAATAGTCTCGGGCACACTGTTGTAATTTTGAGTTAAATATCTCACCAACTGGTAGATGGCTTCCATTAAACATTATGACATTACGAAGGGGAAATATTTTTTCAAATAATTGGTTGAATCTCGCATTCACACTCCACTGTGATCTTGTCAGTACATTTAACACAATTTCGACAAAAAACCTTTCTGTCCATCCACTCATGTTCTATATCAGCTTTTTTTTTTTTTTTTTTGCTTCTAAACTAGTTTTTGAGAAATGTATACATGTCTTTCTTCCCTTTGTTGACAATGTACTAATATCAAAAGATATTCTAGTGAACCAACATCGCATCTGGATTTCAAATTTAAACTGTTTGTTTGAGGGCCCCAATGGCTTTGAGGCTTATGCAACTACTTGAAACTACCCAGGAATACTGTAAGATCATAGTAAACTGCACCCAACTCAGAGTACTAGAAAAAAAGAGGAGGGACAAAAAAAACAGATCTTGTGTTGCTCAGTTATGCTCCCAATGTTTATGGTCACTGATGCAAATTCACAGCTTGTAGTTCATGATAATATTTTTATCCATCCAGCTTGTTGTCGTGTTACGTTGTGATTTAATAATGCGCATTCAAGCAAGTGTACATCAAGATCTTTTTCTACAGATGTAACCATGATCAACTTTATCTATGTGTCCTTCAAATAACAAAAATCTGTATGAAACATATCTCCAGCAAACACTACAGCAGAGACAGTACATCACCTTAGCTTTGGAGAGAGCCATGTCACATGTTCCATTTTTTTTTTTTTTTTTTTTAAACTGCGGTAGTTATTTGTTTCTAGCTGTACTAGAATATAGGGAGATACCTCTTAAGGAGCTGATGCCATGAGTCCACCCACATAAATTAAGATAAACCAGGATGCAGTGTGACTGAAGTCAAAATCAAAACACATCCCTGATGGGGAGAGAACAAGGAGGAGAATAGTCACATCCAAATATGGCAACTGGAACATGCTCTATAATACGGAATGCATTCCATTTTGTAAGACGTAATGCTGTTGCAAAACTGTATAGCGCAATAAGATTTGCATTTGAACTAATTCTGATCCGGCATGCAAAGACACTCTCACACTTTAGCTCTGTGAAGACCCACATTTCCCGGCTCTCACTCGCACACGTGTCAAAGTGACTGCAGCGCAAGAGCGACTAATGTCGGTGCAAGAGTACAGCAGAACATAAAGCGGGGGAAAGTAGTCCCTTATGTCAGGGTTGGTTAACATAGGGAGTAAAAGTCTCTCTCTCTCTCTCTCTCTCTCTCTCACACACACACACACACTCACACGCACACACGCGCACACACACACACGGAAACACATAAACACTGTCACATGGACCCTGTGGCTCACAGAGGAAAAGGCTGAGTGGCAGGTAGAGAGGTGAAGCATCAGTCACCGTTAGGACTGATCGCTCGGCTGGGAGCTCTTAGCTCTGTGGAGACGTGTGTGTGTGTGTGTGTGTGTGTGTGTGATTACTGCCATGAGTGGTGATCTTGGGCTAAAATACACAGTAAACACACCTGAGGCAAACACTTGTTTGTTCTCATTCCCGTGTTGTCTTTAAATAAAGCATTTGCGCTCCTCTGTTTTTCTAGACTTGTGAAGACATCAGCATGATCACACACAAACACATTGGGAAGTAGATTCTGCCCCCTCCCCTCAGCAATATCCTTATAAACAAGTTTTATGATCAGCTTAAGTTTATAATAAGTCTGCAGGAAATTAATGTTGATGTGGAGTCAATTCAATGTCCCCAGAAGGCATGCTTGTGTGCGATTATAACCGCTGCACAGTAATGTGGACCCTGGATCCTCCCCCAGGGCCAAGTTCAACATCATGTTTTCTCTCCACTCACACAACACCTCTGCAGTCTCCTTCACTTCTGCAGGTGTCCTCTATACTTCTATAAACCAGCACATATCTGCACCCATTCCTTTTCTATAATTTCTTCTCCGTGGGATTAAAAAAAAAAAAAAAAAGTCTTGTATGTCAGCAATTGTGCCCCGGGGGATGGTGCATGTGTCCCTCAAACATCTTGGATGCTTGAGTAAATTCTACTTGAATGTAGTCAGTGTTTGCCGTGTAATTTCATGCAGAGTGTGTTTAGCTTCCAACACCATTTACTTGCAGATCACACAGCTTAACTGGCAGGGCTTACTGGGTTCTGCAAAACATTGACTTCACAGAGGCTGGATTCCTAGAGAATAATGAAATTTGCTCTAATTAGCCTGCATCTTATTAACCTTTGACTTGACAAGGTGTTTTGTTATACACGTTGAAATAATCTTAATAGATGACATGTGGGTTGGTGGCTTACACAGAATTTTTTTTTCTTCATCCCACCTTTCTATAAATGTTGCTTTATATGCCACCTTCCTGCAATCATCTGGTTTTATTGTACAAAGACCTGCTGTCAGGAAAAGGCTGCATTTTTTTTTTTTTTTTTTAAACAGTCACCCTTTTACATCAACGAATGCATTTCAAAAGCTCATTATTTGAAAACTTCCCATCACATATTGGACAATATACTGTATAACTGTGTTGGTATTATTTACAGGTAGCCATCAAAGGGCAGTTTACATTTTGTTGTAATGTATTAAATTTACACATGTACGCTATTTAGTACTCAGACCCTCATGGTTTTTTCAAGCACCTGAGGTTATCAACAGATAGTAAAATTTGTGATGTACCTCTTACTCTGCTTGTACAAGCTAATGTATTGTATGTGTGCAATGACCGTGTAATTTGGTTCTATATTCACCCTCTGCAACTAGCATGCTGTATTTTACACTTGTAACTCTGTTGTCCCTTATATCTGAACTAATTAAAAACAGTCAGTGTGAGCTCTGGAGAGTATCCAATAAAACTGATAAACCATGCGTAAATAATCAGTGCAGGACACAAACATGGACACATATATACTTTTACACTCAAATCTAACATAGCCGTGGGCAATTATTATTTCAATTATTATTCTTTAAACTCTGGGAACATGGAGAATTAATTGAATGTAGGATTCGTGAGGTTACATTAATTATTTGTAATCCACTGACTGATGAAAGGAAAGAAACGTGTATGTTTGTATGTGCTTATTTATTCCATTTTAAACACTATAATGTCAATTAATTAGGGCTACATCTGCAGATGAGCAACACGCGTTTATTGGGATTAAACCAGCTGTGTCCATTCTCTGCAGTAAGCTATAGACATCAGAGATAATTCTTTACGCAATACACTGTGAAGAAATCAATTTCAATCTTCTGATTTGAATTCTAGGAGGAAGGCAAATAGGTGCATAATATGCAGCACAGCTGGGTTTCTTCATTATGCGCAACGTGAAAGTATGAAGAAGAGGAGGACTGACCATGTGAATCACTCTGCGATGCTGTGTAACAAACATTCTGATAACGTCTTTAACAATCATGAATGTGCACACACACATACACACACACACACACACAAACACACCCGCACACACCCACACAATACTCTGTTAACCTTTAAAAGCCCCACAGTAGCCCCATAGCCAATAGACCTTTAAAACATTGCTATTTGAGTAGCACACACATGCACCACACAAACACAAAAATGCAATCTGGGTGTATTTTAGTTAAAAAAAATAAAATTAAAATAAAATTCTCATTTTTGATTTCCCTCCATTGCACACAATTGCAATGACAATTGACATCCTGTGAAGAAAAGGCAATTAACAATAAAATGGCTTAATGTCAATATAAAAGCTGACTGACTACTGTACTCTGTGTTTTATCTTGAATTCTAATGCTTCGGGCTACCTGTGTGCATGTGTGAGCATGTGTGTGTGTGTGTGTGTGTGTGTGTGTGTGTGTGCATTCGCACATGCACATGAACATCAGCTTGTTTGATCAAGTAAATCAAATATTTGCTGGAGTGTGAAACATTATTAGAAAACCAAGAGGAAATTGGCATTGTCCTCTGATGACCTCATATAACAAAGCGATGCAATCAAAATGTTCAGTTTTCTCAGCACCATGCTTTTTCCATGCAATCCTATGACATTTGCTCTCAATATAAAATCTGCTTGCTTGAATCCTTTTAAATCCGGTGTTGCACTGTATGAGAATGAAGACAAACTTCCACATTTGTGTGACATAGGGATGGGAATTATATTCATCTACTGTCGGACGTGACCGTGTGTTGTATTGTGTACACAAGGGTAGTGGAGCAAAAGCTAAATGGATATACAGCCCCGTTTTATAATTCAATATCAACAGCAAGCGGCGCTTGCTGGCTACTTGCATCACAGCTGGATACTGACTACAAGTGGGTTCAAATATTAATATCCATGTGTTCTCAGATGAAAAAGTACAGTCAAGGTTTTACCTCACTGGTCAGCATGGATCATCATTTTAGTGGAGAAAGGTGTCACATCTGTAAATTGCATACCTTTGCCGACACATTTGTCAACATGGAAATCATTGGATTGCAAGGTTATTTGATCCACCACATCACTCCTTCAATCATTTGTCATGGTCATTTAAATTGCTGTCGTTATCACTGTTTAACACAGATGAGCACACATTTAACAATTTCCATGTGACTCCCCCTGCCATGTGACCCCCCCCAACATGAATCGGATTAAAACTGAGCGTACTATGATGAAAACAAGTTTCTGGCCTTTTCGTGCCCGAGACCTTGACCTTTGACCCGATCGCACTTTGGGTTGGGTTTCTCTATGTTAAAAGCCCCTAGAAATGACTGTGGTGTGTGTGGTGCTATACTGTGCATCTAAAGTTGAACTGAAATGAACCATCCTTGGATAAAGACAAATCACCCCTGAATAAATCGTGCAATCCAGATGAATGGTTTTTGCAAAAGCCACACCCATGGCAACAGACGCTGATCTCCTTTGATCTCCTCCATGAGGTTCTCCTCACATCCGCATTGTATGGGATATTTTTTCGCAACCTTTTGGGATTTATTCGGACACGGTCAGCTGTTAACGTCCCAAAATGTAATCGATTAGTCGTTGGATGATGACAATTCGACCCTAATTTTCTGTGAGTGTGTGTAAAATATATACAAAACAATAAATAAATACATGCAGCCAAATACATAACCTTCGACCCAATATCCATTGGCAAAGGTAATGAAGGATCCTTCAGGATTCTTGTTTATTTTTTCCTGATCATTGTTTACTTTTTCTTTCAGTCTCTGTTAGCTCTCATTTGTCACATTTTTCTTGTTTTCCTCGTATTCCTTTGTGTGTATGTGGCCTTGTGCTCCTCCCTTTTTATTGGCTCCGCCTCTGATTGATTGTGCCATCTGGGTCTCGTTTTCCCATTCAGTGTTGCCAGGTGTACAACAATTATCGTATTGGTACTATAATTTGTCCCACTATACAATGTATGGTCCATAAATTCCCCAAAAAAGCAGAATATATGATAACTTGACCGTTTCATGACCGTGTCTTGGTAATCAGCCTGCTACAGACGACTTCACACATTTTTGGGGAACCAATCAGTGTAAAGCTACTGTGAGTTGTGGCAACTGATTGTATCCTGCAAAATCCTACCAAGAACATGTTAAGATTTTATATTTGGTTATGATAGTTTTGAAATAATTCCCTCCATAATACAATAATTTAAATTTTGTGATTTCCTAACTAACAATGCTGTAACTTCTCCGTCTTTGTCTATACATGTGTACATGTCCTTGTGCCTTTGTCAGTCAATCTGCTATTACTTGTTTGTTCTAAACTGTTCATTACCCCCAGTTTTGCAATGCTTAAAGTCATCTGTTGATTCACATCTGTTTGAAGGTACTTGTGTGATCCGCTTTTGGATCGACATCTTCATAAAGATGGCATGTCTGCATCCAGGTCCTTGGATTCTTTATGGAGATGTTATAATGTCATTAAAAATAGGACAACAGTTGTTTATGATGGGTTTTCATACCAACACAGATTATGTTTTAATCAGCAATGAAAAAGCATGAATGAAAAGACAAGTTTGATGACTCACATAAAAACAGTCACACAAGGCCTTGTTATAGAAGCTTTAGTGCAAAATGTGCCTCTGTGGGGCTATTGATTAGTTGAAACTTTTCTTTAGAAGTGATATGCAGCTTGTGTTTGTGCCACTTGAATTAAATTGAGTTTAACTTAACTTGAATGCATACACTTTGAGAACAGAGAAATGTGTTCATCATTCATCAATGGATTTCATATTTCTCAAGAGGTTCTAGTGCACCACTCCTAGGAAATGATGGAAAAGGAAGCCTAAGCTTCTGTAGCATCCATTTTAATGACGGCCGCATCAAATTTCCAGTCAATCACACAACAGTTGTCAGATACCAGATGTATCAGATGATGTGTTGAAAACAAGCTGTGAGCAATAAGTAACCAGGGTTGTGAGAAAAGAAGGATGTGAATCTTTTCTGACAGCCATGGGAGAGAGAACACATTTCTATTTCCAGCATATGTAAAAACAGATATCAGAAACAAAGAAATGGTGTATTATTTTGTATTTGTGTTATTTTGGAATATACAAACCAGGATTCAAAATCTAAATCTGGTGTGCTTTATAACAGGTTTTTGTAAATGTTATCTGAAGCCATGAGGATACAGTTCTTTGTTAGTTAATGTACTTTTTAAAAGAAAAAAAAGTTTAGGCTTGTTTTTCTCATTTTAAATGTATTCTGGTTGTCTAAATAAATAAAAGTGACAGAAATTGAATACATGTCAATATGTCAGCCTTGCAAGGTTTATGCACTTTATCTACATATCCGGAAATCCCATGTGAGGTTCCATCTCAAAGGTCGAAGAACTGCCAAGTGGTTAAAGTCCCATAATGCAGCTTTCCTATCGATACACAGCTATGGAATGGTTTGGCTTCAGTGAAGGCTTCGTTATTCATGCGGTGCCACACTCAGTAATCTCCATGTATTATTACGCCCTATCTGTTATGAATTCAGAAATGAAATTGTGGCACATAGAAATTGACTGGGCTGTCTCCACTGTAACAGGATAGCAGAATGAAGTCTTTTTGGTAAAAGAGCAACGCACCCACTTTTCAGAACAGGCAGCTGTCTCACTGGCAGCTTCAACAAACATGAATGTCACAGCAACATAAAATAGTTCTGAAAGAGAGTGTATTAAGTCATCAATTTGTGTTTGGTTTGCTTGTAACAGTTAAACAAAACTAGTGGTAAGTGGATGAGGAACTGTGCATGTTTGAAGGTTAGGGAGGCAGGCTTTTGGGTTGGCTGACTTGAATGAATGAGTAATGTTCTCCCATCCCTCAGCAGCTACTGCTGAAGTGCCCTTGGAAAAGGCACTGAACCTCCAGTTGCTCCAATTGAGTTGCTCAGTGGCCAGAAATGCAAAATTGTGGCTGCACTGGGTGGTTACCAAATGAGGTTGAGTGAAAGAGCGCAACCAGGGTGGGAAAACAGCCACCCTGCAAATGCTGGATCATTCTGGCTGAGACTTGTACCATAAGTTAGTTTGTTTTGCCAGCCATGTTGGCAGGTAACTAATCACCATTTGGAAGTTCTGCCTCACACTGCAAAACTAGTTGGCATATAAAGTGTTTTCAATATTTGATAAATATGTTGGGAGCAGCAGACAACATAGTTTAGAGGTCCTGCTCCGATTTCAGTTTGCTGGAATGTTGATGTTAATACCGTTTCTGGCTGTATACTGCATTATTCAATGACAGGAAAATAGTCTTTTATTGAAATTGGGCTGCTGAAATTATTTTATCTGAACTCACATTCCTATATCAGGGTTTAATTTATATAACATTAAACATACCCTTTGCTTTCCTAATTCCTGTTACAAGTCAAATGCCTCTGATGTGGAGGGTCAAATTCAATCTGACTTCCTTTATTATACTGCATATAATTTATGGGGCAGCTATTACTAAAGATCAATAGCACTTAAACTGCTCCATTGATATTGAAACCTGCACTGATTTACAAGCACATAGGTCTTTGGTCAAATCCAAACACACATGCACAAACACATGCATCCATACAAATGCACACACACACACACACACACACACACACACACACACACACAAATACAAAGCCACACACACTCTTGTATGTTTGATATGATTCAGTATATCCTCTATGTCCCGATGCTCTCCTTGTGTGCTGTTCATTTCCTGTGATTGCTCTTTGAGGCACACGCTCGCACACTTGGGCACCAGACACACACTTGACTAACTACAAAAACAAATAACAGGGGCTTTTCATTAGATTGGATTACCAGATCTGTTTGTCACCAGGTTTCTTCAAAGCCTGGAAGGCCAGCAAAACACTATTGCACACTCGGTTTTGCTACGTACTGTATTATAGGAAGCCATATTGATTAACATTCCATACAGGTTGCTCGTGAAGTGGGTTGTGAAGGATTAGTTCTCAGCAGTGAATGTAAACTTACATCCACACATAACAAAAATAACACACATACAGTAAAGCCACACACTCCCATGCTCATGCACGGGCACACGCACGGTCCACGACCTTCACTTCAAATAGCACACACTGCATAAGGCAGTGACTGTGTGTGAGTGTGTGTGTACTTTTGTGTGCCAACTACCGGTGCACTTGAACCTCAGAATTGTCAGCACTGCCAAGGATATGACACCAGCTCTGCAGAAAACAACCAGCAGATGGATGAATAGATGGTCTGGTGGAAGAGGATGGAAATCCTTTAAACTCACTGGGCCAAGTGATGCAGTCACACCACAGGGGTTGAAATTTGATTGGTGACCAAATGCTACCACTTGGGAGACAAAGTGTAAAAGGCTTTTTTTTTTTTTTTTTTTTAAATCACAGGTTACTCGAAGATTCAACGATTTTCAAGACGGGTGATATTTTAGAATACGTTTTTCATGTGGGACACCATGATTTAGCCCACAGAGAGGGAAGATCGGGAAACAAGTTCTTATGCATTTAGCAAAAGCAGCAAATTCAAAAGCCAAGGGAATGCTTTTATTTTTGGTGCTACTGTACATGCACTTCTGCACAGAATAAAGCTTTGGAAACATATCTGTGGTGCTGAATAATGTGTTATCACAAGATGTAAGGCTAATTTATGAGTCACTGGATTCTTCTTTATTGGCAGGCCGAATTCCCAGGGACTTTTCCCATGTTACAGGTCAATGTGAGTGACATGCAAATGATACTCAACACCAGAACAGCTCATACGTGTCACAAAAACCTGGAGTACTCTCACATTTCTGAAGGTTGGAGTTCACAGACTAACAGTAAAGGCCACCATTAAATCAGAATGTCAATTTCCATCTTTTGAATCAACAAACCAGCAGAGTCAAAGTCAATTTGGAACAACGCGGTATCAAGGTCTCCTTCTCTGAAATTTGATCACATAAAATGCTACTTGAAATGTCAAACCACTGGGGAATCTCATCGATTTTCTGATGCATCCAATCACTGGTTATCAGTAGCAGCAGCACAAAGGAAAATTGACATTTCCTCTTATATTTCCTTTCCACATCACCCCCCCCCCCA
>OMNM01052830.1:3357-17240 GCA_900302745.1 Parablennius parvicornis | reverse complement strand
GCCGATGCTCGGGTTGTGATGCACACCAAGGTTGTAGTTAATAGTTCTTCCGCACATACATGAGGTTTAATAGATGACAGTCTCTCGTAATATCAATCCAAATTAGTTTATATGAATGTCTATGTACTCACCATTATCAATGCTTCTAACATTGTTCTCTGTGCCCATATGTAGTTTCATTACAAAAACAACAGCACCCACTAGTGGTCCAACGTGCTAACTACATTGTTTTCAACGCTGTCCATGTAAACGAACATAGTTTTTGAGAACATGGCCCTCTAAAATGCAAAACTTTATATGGAGTCTTATGCTACAACAAGCTTTTTCTCAAGTGAAGCAGTAGTTTTTATGTCAAAGCTGGACTTCCCATTACGCTAAAAGATAGTTTGAATAGATATGGTAATGAAAATCCCAAAATTGGAGGGTCAAATTAATATGTGCTCTGTATTTGTTTGGAAAAACAATTTTGAAAGGGAAACAATGTTTCATATTTACTGCAAAAAGTTTTTCAATATACTATGACTTCTTCTCAAGAAATAAAGAGAAGAAGGCAGGGTAGAAAATCAATGATCAATTCATTCGCTACCTTGACAGTTCTGTAAATATTTAGCTCAGCATTGGGACGGAAAAATGCTTCGTGTGCAGTTTCAGTGTTGTCTTTATACTCACGGCGACCAGAATCAGATAAAATCCCGATTTTCGTGAGACACGCAATCAAAGTCACAATCTGTAAAAGATATTATGGTTCTCAGAGAAATGTATTGCATCTGCTGCTAATTGGACAATCATGGTTCCGAGATGAATTTCAAAAAAGCTGAGATTTAAAACAGACCTTTTTGATTAATTTTTAATAAAGACTACCCAACAGTTAAACTCTGCTTTATTGCAGATACACTTCAAGAGGTAACGACTGCAACAAGAGCAAAGAGACGCTTTGAATTCATAACAAGATCAGAAACTTTTTATTGATGGAAAGTCTGCTGAAAAACAGATATGATGCAGAATAATTTTGACTTATTGACTCAAAACTAGAATATCTTTGACCCCCAAAAAAGTCTCTGCAAATTGCATCTATAGCCTTTTTTTCAAAACCCGTCATGAGGGTTCGGGTCTGTCAGATCAATCTTGACAAATAAATGAAGGGTTGTTTTGCATCACCACATTGGCAAATTTTAAGATCTGCACTTTGAACAAAATCAGTCTTGTCTAAACTGATGATCATCTAAATTATTGACAAAAATTCATAATCCCCAATGAAACAAACAAACAAAAAAAAAAAAAACTTGGTGGACTTTCTCGAGCACCAACCATCATGTAACGATTTGATAATCTTCTATTAAATTGGACTCCATGTTCCTCACAAGCTCTGTGACGAATGGTGGCATCACCAACTAAAACCTCTTCAACTCCCTAAGATACCCATTGGCGAGTATATCCTCATTGTTATGAGGTTCTTAATCAGTTCCAGGCTGCGGGGTTGGAGAAAGAAGACATTCAATGTCCTTCCTTGAGATGAAGTGAAGGATATTCATGTGTAAATACACTGAGTCCGACATGAATCCTCTGATAAGTGATGACCGGACACTGATTCTCACTGTGATCTGAGCATCGACGTGTATGTGACTGCGGTCCGGCCATGTTATCGAACCCTCATTAGTCCTCCCCCTTCCCTCCGCACAAGTGAGAATTTTCCAGAGGAGGTAATTACGCCATTGATCTTCCAGTCATTCTCTGTCCTTGTTCCGGCATTGTTCTTACCGTTAACCCCTCGCACCACGGGAGAGGTGGCTGTCCAGTCGCTCAATACTTTATTGTACCTCTGTCATAAACTGCCCTCGAGCCAAAAAGGGGCCGGAGCAGGTTTAATATCAACAAGAGAACAATCTCTGCTCCTTTATCTTCAAAAAAAGCTCAATATGTGCGATCAATATCAATATTTGGAAAGCTAACGCTGTAATCATCACAATTCATTGTTTAAGCTCCAAAAGGCACCAATGGGACATTTAAAGTTGCCTTTCAGCATTTTTGGCTTCGCAGTAGCCGAGATGTGCAGTAATAAACCATCACTATTCAGAGAGGGATCTGAGTTTAACCCACCACTGATAACGGAGGAGCATGGGCATTTCTGAGGTCAGAAATCCAGCAACTGCAGAGAGAGATGTCAAACACGCGGAATGGAAATAAAAGACCAAAACACTTCAATTTAACTCACAGCATGTTGAAATCGTTTGAGCCGCTTCCTTTTAATCGCTGAAATCAGCTGACGATAAATATAATATCTGTGGTCACGGTGAAATCCTGGAGGTTTTTACTTGCATGCGCCGTTTGAGGACCGAATACCGCAAAGTTAAACAAGTGACCCTTCCCGACATTCACTGCCAGCCAACGTGCTCTTATTCAGAGCTTCCTCGCGACGATATTGTGACGGCAAGGTTGGTTTTTTTGGGGGGAGTTTTACCCTGCAAATTTCAACAATTTGCTGAAACAAAAAATTAATAACAAGTACAAAGAGATTCTTAAATATTTGGTGGAATCTATTGCAAACATGCAAGCAAAATCCTATTAAGTTTATAAGATTTATAAGCAATTAATAGCAGGAGTGGTTCATGTTTTTACATCTTTGAGTTTCAAACAAGTCACACTTTTAGATGTACAGGTACCTTAGACTATCATCACCTCTCATTTCAGAAAGGGAAACCCAAATACTAAGTATATAGAATCATTACACGAAGAATGATTATTTCAATGTAAAAACCAAACCCAACCCAGAACTGAGTGTATAGAAATAAACACACTTTTCACAAGACTTTTTTTTTTTTAAATATTGATCTTATGTAATATTAAATTTTTCTGAGACAGTGAATTTGAGGTTTTCATCATGTGTGAGTCACAATCCAATCCAAATTCAAGAAATAAAGGCTTGAAATATTCATTCTATGTGTAATGAGTCTATATAGTATTTGGGTTTCAGTTTCTGAAATGAGGGACGATTCTTTTATTAAATTTTTTATAATTTTATAATTTTTTGAGACGTACTTGTATATTAAGAAGCGGCTCAAATACCAAATAAGTATAAACAGTATATCATACTGTCTGTGAGTACTAGATGTCACTGTCTGACCAAAGAATGCCGCTGTAATGCCACAAAAAACTGGATTACTACTCTTTTTGACTGTCGAGCAACAAGTTGCTGTAGCAGAACGTGAACCAAAAGTTGAAAATTACACACGGGAGAAAAAAGAAACTAAGAATCAGAATGCGCTGTGACATCTTTGAGGGACTGGAGAAAATCGGAAAACGTTACTGTGATGAATAAAAGAACGAAGGGTAATCATACGCTAAAAGCATGATGGCTGCAGCATGAAAAATAAATGGGTGTTATGCACTAGAACATGTTTTTGCCTCTTGATGAAATTCTTTTGACAAACGCGACTTATAGTCACGTGTGTCTCATGCATAAGCTCATCAACAGATAGATTTGTGTGAGGGTCTTCAGTACGGAGTGGTTTAGAAGCACAAATCACTTCTAACTGAAAAGAGACTAAAGATTGTGACTTCACACTACACAAGACTGCAAAGCTTTTACCTCCCTATGCCTAAAAATGAGACAAATAAAAAAAAAAAAGAAAGTCACACGTGATCTCAGCGATACTGATTCACATGTCGGTAACCTTGGTTACAGGCGCAGCGAAGCAGAGAAGAACATTTTCAACACTTCATAAATTATACGCCTGTAATGACATGGAGGAGATTAGAGGGGCAGGAGGAAGATGAGAAATGGGAGATCAAGAGAGGGATGGAGGAAAAGGAGTCAAGTAAAGAAGAAGAAGGAGAAGAAGAAACAGGGCGAAGACGACGGGGAGAGATGAAGAGCTGAGGAGAATTTTGAGAGTTTGAGTCCAGGCTTCAGCTGTCAAAGAAGTCGTTGGCCAGGCTGTGGTGTGATGACTAATAGATATGTGCTGAGGCAGAAACTCAACTATCTACTCGTCTTTTCCCTTTGATTCCTCCCTCCCTCCATCGGCCCGATTCGAACCGCGTCTCTGCTGCTTTCTCCACCAAGCAATCGCACAAAAAAAGTCGCTGTTGACCAAACAGACACAAAAACGAAGTTGGGCTGAAAAAGGAGCGGGGATGAGTGAAATGGTGACCCTTTCATCTGCTTCCCACTCTCCCAGCTGGGGGGGGGTCTCAGAGCGAGTCAACCCAGGACGAGATGCCGCCCCTCGGGTTGGAGAGTGGGAATCTGTGCTTGTGATAGTTGAGGGCACATAACTATTTCATGTGGGATTTGTATCACAGTCCCAGAAAACTACATTAAAACCACCAGAGGGGTGAATATTTAGAGTGTGTGTGTGTGTGTGTTCAGCTCCTGTGGGAGAGAATCTCATTGCAACTGTATAATACCTGTGTGTGCGTGGTCTGGATCCGTCATAATGAGTGTTTACATGCACACAAAATGCACCGCAATACCAATTATATACAATTCGACAAACACACAATTAATGCTTCAGGCTCTAGATTGGAATAACTTTTCTAAATATATTCTAACTATTCATTGTTTTCTACCGGACTTGGATGTACTGCAAATGTTGCACAGGTGTAAAATACCCTGAGGTTGTCAGTCAACAGATTTGGAAAAGTGCCGTTCTGGGGTTGGAGACACGACGGACAAGAGTTTCATACATAGATGTTTTTATTTTTTTTTTTGCACTTAGCTACAGTTTTAATATTTAAATGATCACTTTGATGACATTGATGGAAAACTGTAGTTTTTCCCAGTCATGCCATCTCAGATCTTTAAGACGCTTCACATTTTTTTTTTCAGACTTCTATACATTTCAAATGCTTAGTTTTAACTATTTTTTAACCGTTTGTGCAGCTTAATGCACCTTGCCTTTTCAGTGTTTTCTACATTCTCTGGTAAATTTGGATTCTTGGCAGTGAAAGAAAAATTTAGTTTTCTTCCAAGTTGTTTTTATTTTTGTTTGTTGTTAATTGGTTCTTGGCGTTCCCAGATTTGTGGTTGCAAAGAAAATGTATCACCTCCAGCGAAAGGCAGCAGGCAGGTGATGCAGGGTTCAGTGGGAAAAAAAACAACCAAAAAAAAAAAAACTGTTGATGTAATTTATGCGTCACATTTGCCACCTCAAGCTGCGAATCCGCGTCTCTTCAAAAGAATGTTTGCTGTGCGACGAAACTGAAATGAGACAAAAATAAATAAATAAAAAATGTTTATTCGCACATAATGTTGTGGAAGCTGCAGGGAGCCGGCGCTGAGGAAGTCAACAGAAACATGTGGTTTAGGAGCCACAAGCTGCAGATAACTGCAAGATACAGCGAAGGTAACCATCCAAGCAGAGCAGGTGAAGATTTTGTTGACCTCAAGGAGGCTTCGAAATATCACTCAGCGGACGAGTTATTCCAGACTCAAAAGTGATAAACAATTTTTTATTGCCACGCTGCCGTTCACCTATTTGATTTCACTTAGCAGATTTGCACCTGCTGTAAACAACCCACTGTGGCTATTATGCGTCAATGAAAAAAAGAAGCTGCAGGAGCAGCCCGAATCATACGTCTTTGCTTTTTTGCAATTCTCCGCCCGTGCAAACTCTCTGATCAGAGGATTATGTAACGCAGCAGAAACCATTCTAGCGCTTGGGTGGCCAACTGACGTCAGATGGGCAGTGGGAGAAATCACAGCAGGTGTAGCGTTTTAAAGGTCCCATATAGTGCAAAATTCAATCTATATTAATTTTCTAACAGTAATATGTGTAAAATGTGCTTCATTTAAGCGAATTTGTGCTCATACAGGCAAATTGGAGATTTTCCTTTCATGACGTAATGCCGGGAAATAACCACTCCCTCTAGTAGTGGACACTCACTTTGACCGTGATACAGGAAACAGACTGTTCTCAGTAGAGCTCACCAGAGGGACTTTTAGACTGGCTAAAATTCTGAAGCGAGGCTGGATTTATGGTAATACACTGTGAAAACAATGTAATTGGACCACCAACACCGATGTGTAATTGTGGATTAAAAAGCAGGTCATTCATGAAGCAATAACTGAAGTGACCACAGCAATCGATCGCTCCGAATGTTGACACTTGTGTCTCCTTTCTGTCTTCTGTGCAAACCTTCAACTTCAGACAACTTTTCTAACTTCAACGTTGTTTGTTTGTTTGGAAGGAGTTTCCATCGGGTTCCTTCATTACCCGGACAGCACTGATGAGGTGGCCTGACACCGTAAGTGCGTGGGCATGTGTACGAAACCTCTGACCTTGATGAATGATCAACAGCTGCGACCTGCCAACTGCACATGACAGGCCTCCCTCCGATCACTCGTGCCAAACTTGACAACACCTGGACATGGACCGAGGATTAGATCTGGGTGCAGGAGGTGGCTAAACGTGGATCCTAGAAATAGATGTAGCACTCACAAGCTGGGAACAGAACAAAAAGCTCCCGTCATCAATCAAAACTTTCCCACCTAAACCTCAAACTTTCCCACCTAAACCGAGCCTGATCCCTCTTTGTCAGAAAAAGTCAAATGTATCAAGGCGTTTCGCTTCGTTTCCAACACCGACAACAACTTCCCTCGGCCTTCTTTATGTTCATACGCTTTGGTAGTGAAGATTGAATAGAAGACCGGCGCTGCTCACATTTGTCTCGAGTCATTTCTCCCAAACCCGATATGAAAGCAGCCACCAAAGGGGAGATCAATATTTCCATTTGCGCAATGGTTTCGGTGGGCATTGGGAATTACTTGAATGATGGAAACGTGCAGGAGTTGGGGAGACTTGTGTGGGAATGAGAGAGGAGACAGCGAGAAACATTATAATATATGATACGAGAAGCCGCTTGGCTCACACAGCATCCTTGCAGTTTTTTTGGACGTGGATTTACATTCCTGACTGATTGGATTTCCATACGCGTCGCCATTATGGTTCACCATCTTCCTGTTATTGCCATGTTGGATTCCCTATATCCCCACTTAATGGAAACTATGACCTCTACACAGAATCCCACTTTAATTTATAACAATGTTATAATTTAATAATTTTGGGATTTAAAGACATGTGACAAATAATGAAGAGCAGAAAACTCTAAAATCAGTTTCCACACTCACTTTTCAATCCCCACGTTGCCTTTGTTAAAAATGGGCGCTGATCTTTCTCTACTTTTATGTTGCTAATTTAACCTTTTTGGAGGGTCCCACTTAAAACACTTAAACTAAACATTACTAACCAGGTTGTTAAGGAAAGATATAAAGATGTATTTTGTTGCACGAGTATAAACTTTCATTTTTCTCAGTGGTTTAAACTTTTGTAATTTTAGAAGTTTTAACCAAACTTACAGGCACATCAGCCTCGTTGGCAGTGAATGCAAGCCAGTCTGTCCACACTGAATGAAACTTAATTTCCTCAGAGATTTTCCCTTTATTTTGATTTGATCACAGTTAGTTTACCAAGAGGAAAATTTGGAAAATTAACTTTTTTCCCCTGATGACAAAGTGGGTTGTGACGCATTTTAATTGGCAAACTCTTGAACCATTCTTTGACTTAAGCCCCGTTTAAAGGTTTTACGTGAAAAGGCAGTTATTGCGTTTTCATTGTGTTGCGTTTACATGGCAACATTTTGAAAATGACAGAAACACTGAAAAACGATGGAGTCAACATGCCAGGCCACGAGTTGGCGCTGTTGGGGAATTTTTGGAATGAAACCAAGAAACAGTTGATGAAGTTGGATTGTTATTACGGTGACTCTCATTTCATGCCACTCTGGTGGCAGCCATTGTTGCTATTGTCCATCTACTCACGCATATGCAGAACTATTAACTATGGCCGCGGTGCGTGTGTGCAGTAGCAGCATTTCCCTCCTTCTTTCCTCGAGTTTAAGCTCACACTTTGCACGGTTAGTAAAAACGTTGCTCTACGTTGTTCCTTTCCAGCATGATGAGATGAGAAAACACTGGTTTAGGAGGCACTAAAGTAAAAGATGGAGATCATGGGAATCGTGTACTGGAGCCTTTATAATAATCACAAGATCTGATCTTGATCAAACACCAATGGGAGATTTTGGACCCTCCAAAACTGTCCTCCAAACACAAAAGGAGGAATCTCCAAGATGAATAGTGTTTGTGACTCCTGTTGAGTTTTAGTTTGGGCTCGAATCAAGGCACACGAAGACTTTGGTAAAAGTGGAGCTAGAATCAAGTAGTGCTGGACTGTGACTTTTTAACCCCCCCCCCCGAAAAATGAGCAAAAAGTGTCAGACAGAGTTCATACAGGTCTCTCAGAGCTCAAGTAGACTTACTTTGCTCCCCGCGTCTCCATCCGTCGGGCAGTTTATCATGTAAATGAGGCCGTCTCAATTCATCATGGGACCGTGATGAAGCTCGCGAGGCAGGAATGTCATCTGGACACAGATCAGAAGGAAGGAGGGGAGCGGTACAGGAGGAACAGATGTGGTATCGTAGGTGGGAGAAACATTTCCATAAGGCCTCCAACACACACTGACACGATGAGTGTGTGTGTGTGTGTGTGTGTGTGTGTGTGTGTTTGTGTGTGTGTGTGTGTGTCGAAATATGAAAGGTGTAACCTGCTCCTCGGTGGGTTTCCTGAGCGGCGCTCTCCTGTCACATCGGTCACGCTTCATTAACCTGAGACAGAGTTAGACAGAGCAGCGTGTGTGTGTGTGTGAGTGCGTGTGTGACCAGAATTTCACCATTTGGCTGGCTTTGAGCTTCTTTTTAAGTCTGGAGAATGTTCCAGCCACAACAGCAAGAAGCCACGCAAGTGTTTGCTCTCCAGTGCAACGCATCCAGAAGAAGAAAAAAAAATGATCCGCAGCTTTTATCCATGTTCTCTGTGGTCGCAGCACTGCTTGGAGTTTGGATGTCTCATCAAAAAGGAATTCCACTTCCACTTTATCAATCTTATTCGATAAAGAGTAGCTCGCAGATGTGACGTGCCTTCCCCAGTCTGAGCCTCGGTTTCGGTTATTAGATATAGCAAGGGATTATGTAACGGGGGTCGTGGGTAAAAATTAAAGAGTGTGTAACTTAGAAAAACGAAAACACCCACAAATATTTGAAACGAAGCTTTACGTATTTTTTGCTTTGACTCCAAAGCTTAAGGTTTCTCTTGTTGGGCAAGTGTCCAAGGAGACTTCACTGTGCGGAATTAACTGAGTGGCAATGAAGCACTCTTTACTAAATTGATATAAATAATGACTGTGCGCATTATATTTTAGGGTTACTTTTGTCACTTCAGTACAGTTGACACAATATATTCAACAACTGATATTTACATCATAATTCATATTTAATAAAAGTGTACTGTTGTATTTGTAGGTCGACTTGCAATGTACGTAGTTACTTTTCTTCTTTAATTGGTTCCTACCTGCCGATTGTTTGTATTTTTTTCGTGACCAATCGAGAAGAGAGAGTGCAGTTTTACCTCCTTACCACTAGGTGGAACATAGGTGAGTTTGCTTTGTTACAACCATGTGGGTTGACGGCATTTACTGATTTCTATTTAGCTTCATGAGTTTTCCATATTACAACTTGGCCAGTATGTATGAAATCAACTGAATTTGAGTTGAACTTTGAATGAGCTGTGTCTTTTCTGAGATTCTGTCAACCAGAACAAAACAGAGACGTAGCTAAATTTGCAATATAGCATTACTGGGGATGTTATGCGAAGAGGCAAAGAAGGCAAGATGAATAGCATATTTGTGTCACCTTTAACCAAAAAGACATCCCGTACTGTCCTTACTATTGTTCAACAGTCTCTCCTCAAGCATGAATTGTCCTCATTTTCATATTTTTGTCAATTTGTTTTCCACTCAATCTCATGGGAAACCACTTAAGCTGAACACTGTCATGGAAACATTGAAATGCAGTGATGCAGTCATGTTACGTCTAACAAAATTGATATGGGTTTTTTAACTTACTTCACGCCTAAATACAGCATGTACTTTTATTTTAAGACACTTACACACCCATGAAAAGATATGGAGGGCTGTATTTGGCCCATCGGCCTTTAGTTTGCCAGCCAAAAACAGTTAAATGCAGACTTTGGTGGAAATAATGTGCAATACTCAAGGTTGTTCAGAATATCAAGTGTATTATGAATTAACAGTTACTGAAATTGTGACAAGATTGATCAAAACCGCTAAAAAAGAAAAAGCATACCTAGTAGAAACTAAAGTCTCTCTTTCAAGGATCCTCACCGTAATCAACCCAGATCAATGGCGGAGGAGGTTTCTGAGGGTTTACTGTGAAGTGAAGGAGGTTCAATGGTGAGGGAAGCCTGGAGAGTGTGTGTGAAGAACCACTCAGCTTTGTCAGGTGCAGCAGGTCACTTTTACAAACACCATCCAGCCGCTTCTTTCTTCTGAGGCCTGGTCCACATGAGCTAAAACGTTTTTTCCCCCTCTTTTTACTCCCGAGAGTTCTAAAATAAAAAATAATAATTCTGTCCACACGTCACTATGAACACGGCTTAACACGAGAGCATGTAGTACACGTGCCAGGCCTTTAGGGGCGCTGTAACTCATCAAACACACCAAAAACGCTGAAGAAGACACGTAGCACATAGACATTTAGAAGTAGACTCCTGCTCACAGACTTCACTCCAAGTGATTTAGGTCTATGCTCCCGCTCACGCCGATCCTGTAAACCACTGCAAAACTATACAATGAAGTGTTTACAAGCAATATAAATATTATTTCCTTCCACCATATGTGCAGATGCAATTCTGGAGTTGATTTTTTGCAACACTGAACCACATAACTCTAGACTAATATGGATGATCTTATTTCTATAAACTTCAGGCAGTGTGGAAAGACTCCCGGCCAGATTTACTGCCAGAGTCTCAGACGCCCAAAGAGTAAAACCCCCACAAAGTGACTGAAAATGACCAAAATGAGACAATAATGAGCAGAAAATATGCAAATTGGCTGTAGAAAACACAATGATAGTCCAAGTATGGAGAAAGACAAAATAACCATAATGAGACTAAAATGACCCGAAGGAAATGTGAAATGACCACAGTTGAACAAGTAATGACTAACTAGGTTAAAAAAAAAAAAAAAAAAACATTCACAAAGAAATACAAAAAGTCCAAAGATGTAAAACTGCAAAAACATGACGAAAACTTCCACACTTTCGGTTTGTGCATTTAGAATGATGAAAATAAGCCTTTTTTTTCTGTAGTGAATTTATTCCAGAAAATATGTATTTCTATTAATTTTTTGCTTCTTAAATAAAACTATTTTATCGTTACTGTGAACTTTACTCAAATCACACCCTCTATGCAAGTTTAATATCTCATGCACTGGGGACCTTAGAAACTATATAACAGCACATTTTCCAAAGTATACATCACATTACATATTTCCAATAACATCTGAATTATTTGCATCCCGATGATGGTGACAAACCCTCAGCGGCCCCTCGGGCAATAAAGTAAATTCACCGAAGCAAGCACCAGTGTGTATCTCCCAATCACAGGAACTATTCCAGCTGCATGAGCATGACAGCCAGTCAATGGAAATGTAGCCCTAATCAAATTATCAATACAGCGCCGCTGTGCCGCTCGCAATGCCGCTTGAAGGATATCAAAGTGGATATCTGCGTATGTATGAGCATAAATTAATACAGCAAATCATAGAGGAAGCTCAGATTTAATCAGGAGCCGTTTGTTTACATTGGGTGCAACGCGAGGACACCTAATTCCTGCAGAGGCAGATCAAAGCTACTGAAAATATTTGCACTTATAATGACGGATCAGACTACCAGTTACGATCGACTCGAGAGGATGTTCCTGCATCCATAGGAACTTTGACTGGGAGGATTTGCAGAAGGAGTCGATAATGGACTCTGCTGCAGTTTACGCGATTTTCTTCTGTTGTCGCTTATTGATTAAGACGCCTTTCATCCCAGCATGCGTCAACAAAAGGTAGAAGTGTGAGTGTGACATGGGGAAAGTGATTGAAGAGGTGTGAATTGTATCTGTTAAGATTTCTGTGATGTTTATCGATTATTTTGAGTAATAAAATGTCGAGAAGACTGTTCTTCTGACTGTGAGCAAACACCTGTTAAATGTGCATACACTGCCACAGATTACCTTTGATTATTAGTGTGTATTTTCCAAAGCAAATGAAAGGAGATGGACAGTAACAACAGAACCCAATACTGAAAGAAAGGTATAAAAAGGTGTCAGTCTTTCTGAGATCTTCTTACACATGAAACAGAAATCTTTGCTAATGTAGAACATTGGTTTCTTTAAACCCATAAGGGATAGTGTACGCTAACTACTGCCAGGCATGCCAAGCAAGCATGGCTTTACTGCTTCTTGTAATGGAGATAATGAAGCATCAAAATGATGATCAGAAATTATCAAGGTATTTCAGAGAGATGATCGTAAGCCAGTGTTAGAAAATTGGGCTGCAGCAATGTATTCGGGGTCATAAAGCCTAACAGTGAGCAACAGAAAAACAAATTATGTTTCCATGTATATTTTTGTCATAGAACATTTTCTATAATACATTTTTTTTTTTTAAATCAAGAGTGACACTTCAGACTTTGAGGAACTTTCCTGCCAAGATCAATACATATTGCCTTAATTTAAAGACACGTGACCAATGATAACTAGCAGAGAAACCTGGAAAAGACACCAACTCGGCTATAATTGGAGAAATGAGCAAACATCACTGTCAGTCTTACAAAGACGAAAAAAGAAATGTTGCCTTGAATCTGTCAAATTTTCAATTCATCTTATGGTTAAAACTCTTTGATGTTTTTTTGTTTTTTCCTCCAAAGTCAGCAGGATCTATCAGAAATGTTTCCATCGAGTATAAAAGCAGTCCATCCGTTAGTTTCTATATTTTCAGCTAGTTAAATTGGTGTCGTCACTTCTGGCAAAGCTAAAAAGAAGCAACAATTTCATCCTTTATGTGACAGCTCTCTTCTTGGCACCTCATCTCTTCATATCTTGGCTTTAATCCTCCCTGTGTCGAGTAGGTGTGAAGCTGTTTCTGGAGTCTGTCTATATGTCGCGCGGTGAAGAAGCAGGACTGAATCATGAAGCACCATATGCTAACGGTAATCATCTGTCCTGGCATCTGTCATACAATTTCTCTAAATACCACCAAGAGAAGGCGAGCTGAGCTGGTTGTGATTTCGCTGAGAATGCAGGATGAATCTTTTTTTTTTTTTTTTTTTTTAAAGAAAGCTGTAGTGAGGCGATTTACTGCCACAAAAGTTTAAAACGGGTCTTAACGGGTTTTAATTAGTCACTTGAAAATGTAGTAATTTCATGCCCAGTTCTCTTGAAGTTTTTTTCTCCCTTTTCCTTAAACTGCAAGCTTTTGAAGCATTAGCAGTAACTTACTTGCATTAAATCAACTCTAGTTGTTGAAATTTTGCAGGCACACGCAGCAAATCTCTTGCATTTGCAAGGTCAGTATTTCATCAATTTCATCAGCGCATACGGTGACTCTCCTGATTACTTGTGATATTTGTTAAACCAAAAGGAACAGTACTTTTATTTCCTCTTTTTTTCTCTGGTGAAAATTACAAGTAGGTGGATATTTATGTCACAATTAGTGATGTGTTTTTTTCAAGGATTCTAATTGCCTATTATGGCTTCATACTTCTCGTTACACTGCCCAATACAGGTTTGGCATCCATTAGCAGCTCTGAACCAGGCGTATATGCAGGTCTGTGTCAATGAAGATTTTTTTTTTTTTTTGTAAAAGTAAAGGAGGAAATATCTGTTTTTGTGAAAATCCAGGTACATGTAAAGGCGGCCTGAGTCTGCTTTCACCTTTCTCGTTTTACCCTCTTGAGCGCTGCACCTGTTGTTTCTCGGTTG
>OMNM01052798.1:3968-31095 GCA_900302745.1 Parablennius parvicornis | reverse complement strand
ACTCTCATTCAAGCACATTTTCAGAAAAATTTCTCCTCCACCAATGATTAAAGGCCACTAAACTTTAGTCAACGTTCTCATATGAGATCAGTTGACACATTTGTACGTGAATGGAAGTCTGTTCCTCCAAACAAATTACATCCATATGGCTTTCCAAATGTGGGGACAAATCAAAAAGTGTCTGAAAAGCCAAAAATTATTGCTGAAGCTGCTTTTTTTTTCAGGGCAAGTAAAGACAACAAAGTGGGATTGGAGAACCAGAACCACATGGACCGGGTTGATGATACTGACAGAAAAAGTTCCAACAACAAACTATTAGCAGTTGTCATTGTGGGGTGTGAAGTCCATACGAGTGTCAGTTTTTAATATTATTACACATCTCAGTTGAGCTGTTTACAATACTAACATTTAAATGTGTTGCCTGCATAATTTGTATTTATTTATTTGGTTATTTTCTTCAGCAATCAGTATTGATATAAAGAAAATAAAGAAATAAGCACCATCTGTCGGATTGAATTGTTTCGATATCGCCATCCCACTTCTAATCTCTCAAATAAAGTGAAACACAAGTGTCTTTGATTGTACTTATCTAAAACAGTTAGACTCACTATAAAGTTGCTAGTTGTGCAGAAATCACGTAAATGATACCATGTATCCTGCTTAAAAAGGATTTGCAAACCATTTGGCCTGACTGCTCTTCATATTACCTTAATGTCTCCCAAAAGGCCAAAGCCAAGAATGAATTATTGATAGCCATCATATGGATCGCACGCTGTGGCTCCACATGCCTATTAGAGGGTTTTGTTCATTCATTTACGCTAGCTTGGACTGCTGCCTTGACCGACGCATCACTCTTCCTTCTTTTACTTTTATCCATTAACTGGTAACAATAAGTGACTTTATGCAGGTCGATGAGTTTCCAGCAAAAAGTGGAAACAAAGTAACATGGCAGGCTCTGTTTGCCTCTTGTGTACTGGATCGTCGTTGTAATTTGACCTTTGACGTCACCAGTTAACCTGCGTGGCCATTTAGGCTTTCCTCCATTTCTGCATGGAAAATGGGAAAGAGGAGACAACAGTTTCAAGTGAGACGATAGCTGGAATGATAATTGCTAAGTTTAAAAGAAAGAAAAAAAACAGAAATCTAATTGTAGTAATCCCTGTGGGAACTAATATTGGACTATCTTATAAGAGGCCCACAGTATCCCAGCAGTGATTTATTGCTGAATTCCAGTCATTTTCAATACATTATACTTTCCAAATTGTGTTTAAATTGAGTGTAGAGGAGAAAAGGCCATTAGGAGATGCAGAAATGAAGATTATATTTAAATATTCATGTACTCGGTACCTTATTATTGAATCTGTACACTAACAAAATCAATATTAAGTGCAGCTTGACATAAATTTATTTATGAATTTCGACTTTCTAAGTACTTGCGTTTTTTCACTCAAAAAAGGATGAGTATAATGCTGTAATGATATCAAAACAGAGTGTCAGGGTGCATTAGTCTGGGAGTTTATGAACCCGCACATAAAAACTCAGGAGCGTCCCTGTAGAAGTGCTTACTAGGCAGAAATGTCGCTTTTTACAAACATCAGTCATTTTACAGCCCTGTATCACAGCGCGCTCCCCGGCTGTGGGTGATAGTTAGAGAAAGATGCAGTCATCTTGTTTGTCCTAAATGAGATCTTTGCAGTAAGCCTACTTGTATTAAGGCCTCGGAGTGGGACTGTGTAACATTTAATTAAAATGGATGTCTCTCGTTGTGCCTAACCTGTCCCCCTAACTCCTTCTTGTTTCCAGGCCATGTCTTTGTTTAGACAACAGCACAATGTGACACTCATGACATGAGGACGCTGCGGTTCAGAGGATTTTCTTGTTGCATGAGTCTTAATACAGCAGCATAAAATAACGTGTGATTGGCTATCCCTTGCTGAAAGCCTCAAGGAGAATTATAAATGTACTGCGAGTAATAAAACATCCGCGCAGGTTGTTTTTATATTGTCCTGTTTTGCTAGGAACAGAAGAATTACAAAATTTTTTCATTTATATCTCATGCTTCATGCACACAATAGTGTTAAAATGAAATGAATTTTCATAAGTTAAAAAAAAACGTGTGTTATTCTTTTGTTTTGTTTTTTTATAGAAATGTGAGCAAAGTTAAAAGGCTCTTTATTGGAGGAGCCACATCTCTGGACACAAGATGATGCCATAAAAGCAGGAAGGCATGGAAAAGCAAAACATCAATCTGAACTAAGAGGGGGAAGCAATAAATCAGAGAATCATAGCCTTCAGCCCCGCCTTTAAAATCATTTAAACAGATTCAAAAACCCTGATTCTGCTCGAGTCTGTCTGTAAGCACCCTTATAAAGCCTTTATGTGCCTTAGACACAGAGAATAAAACCACAAAACCCCATTGAGAGACAGAAAAATGACGCCCTGCTCCTGGGAAGTGGATGCTTTAAATGTGAGTATCGGTATCGGGATCACAGAGCGGAGATGAGTAAGTAAGGACCAAGGAAGTCATCCATCCAAAGCATTCCTATAATACGTTTTACAAACCTGTTCGGGTCTCTGTTTCAACGGCGAAGTCCACTCATATCCAGAGGTAAAGAATTTATGTGAGTTTATCAGATCCTCGGGACATCTACATTATTGCAAT
Source organism: Parablennius parvicornis (assembly GCA_900302745.1). Classification (NCBI taxonomy): domain Eukaryota; kingdom Metazoa; phylum Chordata; class Actinopteri; order Blenniiformes; family Blenniidae; genus Parablennius; species Parablennius parvicornis. Next base: position 28,433 of record OMNM01052798.1, on the reverse strand, counting down.
TTCCTTGTTTTCCTGTTCTGACGTATCGGTGGTTCTGTTTAAACTCGGTTTGACGTGAACTAAGATGTGGCGGTGCATCAGTTAGTGCAGTTATCTGATCTGCTTCTGATTCAATACTGTGCAAGTTTGCTCACCACACAATACCAACAGAATAAAAGAAATGGCGGATATGTAATCACTTTGAAATACTGAGGACAAACATTACTTTCACATTTCAAGTAGGATCTTAAAAACAACAAAACAAGGAAGATATTGTACAAACTAGTTTGTGTTTACTAAATAAGAAAGGTGAGAAAACTGGAGCAGCGTACAAAAGATTTATATACTTTAAAAACTTTTCTTTATAGAATTAAGTGTGTTTTACATTACATAAACAACAAAACCGACAAACATTATTAACACCTACAAAGAACAAATGCAGACTGCACCAGTCATGTAAAAACATAGTGTGAATTCAAATCATTTGCTCATGTTCAAACACTCCAACAACTAAAAAACATTACCAAACCCAAACTCCACGTAGCCTCATTCCTTCAACCACTGGTCAGTTCACGCTGATATGCCACAGAACAAAAGGATATAAGGGAATATGCATTTCTTGGTTCCAAAGCTTTTCTCAGGTTTTCAAGGAAACATCATTATTTAAAAGCACTCCTATTCAAGCTTAAGCTTACAGTAGATATAGTTTTTGCTTGCACCTCACTGGACTTTTACATGTTCTAAGTAATTTCCAGTGTTTTCCCCTGTGGACTCATTTAAAACAATCATTACGTCACAAGAAAATAAAACCAGCTGTGATTTGAACTAAAAAGTGTTCAAGTGTTAAGTATCAGATGTGCAGACCATTGAGTAATTCAGTGCAGAATATTTTAGTGTCCAATTAAGTTTACATTAACACATCTTATGGCATTTATGTTGACTAAACACATACCATCTTATTACAACAAAACAGAATAGTTTTAGTGTAAGCATTTGAAAACAACGTGATCCCCCTCTCTACTATTCATTTGTGGTAGTTATTCAGTAAAGATACATTGATTCAAAACTAGTCAAAACAAGAAGCACTGATGGAGTTTTTTCTTTTGTTCATCAATAATTATGATGTCATTTAAACCAAACAGGAAGCTTATACAAACTGTAAATATTTTAGTAAGTAGAACAAACATACAAAATTAAGCTATTCAACTTTTGTATTTCATGTATTTTGACTAATGACGTTCAATAAAGAACATTCCTTTTTATTCTTTTATTATAGGAGTCTTTTATTCTCTCTTATTCTCTCCAAAAGACCATTTTGTGAAATTTCTATCTCTGGCAAAAAAAACTTCTAATCTCTAATAGGGGGCTAAAAACATTAATTCTGTGAGTCATCTTCTGGTTGTTACTGTAATTTTAAACAGAAATATAGCAGAAATACATTTGTCTATGTAAAAAGATGCTCCTTGAGGGTGACAAAAAGCATCAAAGATTGTGAATGAAAGCTCTGCATGTGTTAAATGAGATGCTTTGACAATAATTGATTTTTTTCCCACTGCATTCTAAAGATCCCTGACAAATAAAAAATGGGATAATAAGGTAATAACTGTTTAGCTTCACCAAAAAAATGTGCAAATTGTTAATAAGGGAAGAAGACAGCTGTAGCAGCTTATTAGCAGCAGAGCTTCACAAGGAGGAGCAGCTTAGACGGAAACAAATTTATTTCACAGCTAAATTCATTCATGGTTTTTTTTTTTCTTCCTCTTGTCTTTTTTGCCTGAATGTCACTTTTCCACAGTCTGCATTGGAGGACGACTGAGATATTGCGAGGGAAAGAGGTTTTGTGTGTGTTTGTGTGTGAATGAGAGTCAGTAAAGTGTTCTTCAGTGGTCCTGATGTGTCCTCTGTCTGTTTCAACCCCTCAGTCCTCTTTCATCCCTGTTCACCCAAGAAATGGAATCATAAAAACCATTCATGCTAAATGAAAAAGGGCATCATAAAGCTGCATTACACTGGAGTACACTCCTCTGCACCTTCCATCCTTATCAATATCACCCTTCGTCTCCTCACGCATCCCTCTTCTCCCCCCCTTCCTGGGCCCCTTGAAACAAAGCATAAAAGCCTTAGAAAGAGGCACAATCTGTCATTCCTGTAATATAAGATAGAAGTCTTTAAAAGCTAAAGGTGCAGGGTTTTTCCTCTCTCTATCTCTCTTCCTCTCCTCACAGCCGACAGTCTTAAGCACGACTCCTGAAGATTAGCAGCATAAAGAACTATATATTATTTGCAGAAGAGCTTAGTGAGCACAGTCTGAGCCTATATATATATATAAGTCAATTTATATTAGAATTTCCATACATGCATTTTCTTGTTACCGTCAATATGCAAAAACGGTGCTTACTAACAAATAATGCATAATGTACTCCAGGCAGGGCATCAATAACTGTATTTGAGCTTTAAAAGAAAATGCAGAAAGGCAGAGCGTAAAGATGGGACATATAAAATATACAACACATTAAACACGAAAAACGTCAAAAATATAAAGATGGCTCTTTGCTCGGGAGACAGCAAGTCATTTATCTATGAAGAGGAGGAGGAAATAAAAAGCTTCCATCCTGAGCTCTTGTGTATTTCATTTACTAACAAAGTCAGGTTATCTGCTCACGGACGACTCTCTCTCTCTCTCTCCTTCCTACCAGTCCTGCAGCCTCCATCACAGACCTGCAGACAGGAAGGAACACACTCCCTCTCAATTTAGAAATAAAGTTTTCCACTCATATATAATTGCACTGAATTCTTTTAAACTTGATTATAATTACAGTTTATTCTTTGGCGGAGAGGGAAAATGCTTGATCGGGACTGAGTTTGAGACACTTTTGTGATCCGGGAGGAGAAACGCAGTATATAAAGAGCAGCAGTTTGGCAAAGCACCCCTGAATACAAAACCTGTCTATGTACACCTCCTTCGGGCACTTTGGTATACCACATAACACATGTTCCTCTCTGCTGGCTGGCTCAGAGTAGAGACGATGCCGTGTAGTTTTGTGGTGAGGTGTACTGTTGCTTCTGTTGCATTTTCTCCCACTGGTTTGACATTCAAGATCTCTCAATTATGTATGAACGGCAAGCAATATCCTTTACCATCAGGCCCCAATGTAACATATTTCATTTTCAAGGGCTGCAGAGCACAATCAGACCCTCTGTGTAATTACGACTTATTAAAAATGATTCCAAATTATCAGTGGATCTGGGGGCTGGTGTCTGGGTCTAAACCAAGAACTGTTGCACTGTATTACTCGCAGAATAACTTCCCATGGGTGGATGGTCTGTCAACAAAGATCCCTGTCCTTAGATCACTGAACACTACAAATTAATTAAAGGAAAATCACAACCATTATTGAATTTATACACACATATGTTGTGACAGGAAGTACCTATGGAAGCATTTTTTGTGTGTGTGTGTGTGTGCTTCTGCCGACATGGGTGACTTTTGGGAATAAGCATTATTGGAAGGCACCCTCAGTGACTTGTTGCAATACACTTTAAGCACTTTCGTGACTGGATTTTTCTCCCTATACACAGTCTCATAATGAGAAAACACAGTTCAGCAGAGAAAAGACATCTCAAACAGCATGTTTACCCTTCACACAACATGGAGGAATTAAAAATGGATGAGTGCCCCATCCATTATTTCAACCTCCAAATGGCAAAATCTGTATAAAGCTCTGAGTATCCGTCTGGGCGAAAATAAATAAATCAAATATGTACTTCCGTGTTTCCTGCTCTTTTTCTGCATAGGATACAGTGTTGGTGTTTGCGGAGGGCCCTTCCTGCCTCTGCGAACACGATGAGCTTTCTAAACATATATGAATAAACCAAGAGTTTTCAATTAGCCTTCGCATCTTTTCTGTTAATTCAAATGATTTTGTCACTTTTCTGGGGCAGCCCATATAATATTTAGGCAACTCTCATATTTCTCCCAGACCCACTCTCCCAGCTGAATCCCCTCGTATCTGAAGTATTCTAATTTGTGAACACGCTGGTGTCAGATGTGATTTTGCTGTAAAGTCACTAATTATATGCAACATCAATGCGATGTGGGGAAAACGTTAAAAATTTAGCATCACAAGACAAATGGAAAAATGCGTGCTGAAACAAGGAAAAGAAGCACTAACATTCACAGTTTTTCAATGAATAATACATGTTTTTTTTCCCCTCTTGCTTCACGAGGACTCGCCCAGATTGGCTCCAGTGTCACTCTCATCTCAAGCTGAAAAAAAATGTGTTTACAGCCTTTCGCATGCAACAATCCCATTCACTCATTAAAGAAATGGTTAACTATATGAGACATGAGCTGGCTTCATTAGCAGGTTGTGTGAACAGACGTGCAAAAACAATAGGAGGAAAAAGACTCACTGCAGGGTATTCAATGCAAAGTAATTTGTACATGACAAAGACTGCGTGCAAGCACAACATTTCAAAATTATTTGGAAGTGTTTAGTATTTTTCCTAACGAGAAGATACTTTTTTTTTCAAATTGTTTGTTTCTGTAAACTCACTTTGCAGTTCTATGTTGTTGTTTTTTTTTGTTTTTTTTTACCTCACCGGTAATTAGATCACTTATTTGCAACGAGACAGAATTAAAGTATGAGAGCATATAGTTCAACGTGCCTCCCCAGCTGCTCGCCAAATGGCAGTCATGTGTAGTGTACAGAGGTGCAAAGGAGGCTGGTAAACTGTTGGTGCATCAAGTTGTCAACAGCTAACGTGGCCTGGCCCCCTGAACCCTGTTCACCAAGACTGACACAACGGGTCAGTGATGACACTGACAAACAACTTTGCTTTATTTTGAAGGCATTTTTCATGGCTCCCTTTACACAGTAATTATATTCCAAATCATTATGTGTTGTAAAGTCTATTGACCCCTGGTAAACTTATATTTACCAAGCTGGAACAGTTAATGAAATAGTCTTTTAATTAGCTCTCCTCTTAAGGGTGGAACTTCTGAAGGGGTCCCTGTTTTGTTTTGGCTTTGTGGTTGACTGAAGAGTACAGATCCGCTGTTCTAAGATAAAACAGTAATATCTTAATTAAGACTGGCTGTTTAACTGTTTGCAGTCAAACTCGCCATTGCTGTGCGCACCTCCGTGCCAACGGCACCTGCGACACGGGAACATTCACCACACTATGACTCAATAAAACAATATCATAATTTCCTCTTTTGTTGTTTTGTTTTTTTTATTTTTTTTTTTTTTTTTTTTAGGACCTGGTCGTTTTTCAAGCTTGACTGATTGAAAGTGGTCAGACTACTCAAGGTAACAACTGGAGAGAGGGTGGGGGTGGTTCTCTGCTGCTTGTATAATGCAGTCCTTGGCAGGCTCTCTCTTTGTATTAGATACATTAGGATGGAAATGTGCACTAACTTAAAAATGCTCATGTGAAAAAACATGGAATGTATTAAATTAATGGTCTCTTTTGCCTCAGGGCAGTAATGAAAAGGGACCCCCAATGAGTTCATTTTTCACGGCTTTGGTTATGCATTCAACACTCTAATTGAATTTCAATGTAAGTTTTACAAAGTCTTTATTACAGTGACTCTTGATGTAAATTACATGTGATCTATCGTGGGACTTTCACCCATTAAGTAATTTAATTGTGACATGCACTTTCTACGCACCTCATGCTTTTATGCCTATTCCACCTCGTCCAAATTGTCACTTTCCTCTATTATCGGTGCTGTTTGTGTGGATTGAGAAAAGTAGTCTGCACACACTCTCGGCAACTTTCATGAGAACGGCTCCTTAAAAGGAGTAATTGCTCGTCTCTCCCATGCTGAGAGAGGGGACAGCACCCGACAGCTAAAGTATACTGAGTATACACAAGTCACAAGGATTTGCAAGATGCTCGCAGATGAGTGCACAGAGCGCATTTTATCTCGGAAAAATAGATTATTAGATTTATCGCGTGAAGAGGAAAAACACAGCACTGAGAGCAAGTGGAATTTATTACATTTTCCAAATTTCTGCACAAGAAAGGCATTGAGTTAATCTGACAGATTTCCTTTTAAAAATCATTCTCCCTCGTGCATTTCACAAGTTTAAGGAAGGTGTTGGTGGTGAAAAAAGGTCAAACAATGCATTCACTTTTGTCTTTGCAAAGTGTGCTTTGATTCACTACATACAATCTGAAAATGGACTGAAATGCAATCTGGGAGTTGGTTTTCTCTGTCTCCATCTAGTGTCTCTGCATGAACTGACTGTCTGAGCTTTGAGATTCAAAAAGAGCATAAATAGAAACCGATCACCTCCCTTTTCCTTTTACAGTAAAGAACAAAAACCGTTTTTAAAATAAACCCACACGCACACTGAGAAGACGGAAATGTTAATCACATACTACACATTTCTTGTCAATAGCTGGGATGTGTGCAGACACACATGTGAATGTGCTACAAGTCGTCTGAAATACTGAGGCTGAATTGACCTGATCATTAGAGGGAGGAAGAGGCTTGACCTGATATTTCCTCTGTTGTTTGGTCAGGAAAGGGACGTTATTGTAAAAGGGCTGTAAAGATAAATAACCCCACGGTTTCCATGGCAAAGACGCAAACAGTGGCCACCGAAGACAAAAGAGCACATGACAATAAATCCAACACTGTCAATTTTGTTTAGTTTTCAGAGTGTTTTTGAGGGAAATATGGTTCCAAAACAAGAGGCCACGTCTATTTTTCCACAGAGAAAGGGAAATTGGATCTTTTTTTTTCAGCTTTTTTTTGAAGAGGTGACAGTCTCATCTTGTGCATTATTTTCCGGGCCCACAGCATCCTGATTGGTAATAGGAATATCTGACACTGTATTTTGCTTTTGTATCAGGAAACTCCTTGTACAGCTGTATACATGTTTTTATAGCCTTTGGAAGAAAGGGTATTGTCTTTAAATTCCTAAGAAGGCTTTGTCCCGCTTTCAAATTTAAGTGGAAAACCATCCAAGGCACTATTTTTTTTCTCAGGCTGAAACAATGATGACTGAACATGCCCCTCTGCTTCATGCTTCAGGTCAACAAGAGTTCATCTTGTTAGAACAAATCTAGGTTTGAATCCAGAGTCATAAATGCTATGAATCATATTTTACTTGAAAAAGGAACTCTGTAATTTTATTATGTTCCTCAAAAATAACAGAAACATTTCAGGTTCTACTTTTTGTCTTTTATTTTTAATTATCTCTGGCCTTTTTCTATCATCACTGGATGAGAGTAAGAAAAGAAAAAAAAGGAAAAAAAAACCTCTCCTCGGCCGTCCTCTCTGTCCCCTCCAACTCTTTCTCATCTTCTCATCGTCAGGGGAGACGAGCTTCGTCAGAAGCGAGGCGTGATGAAGAGCGGCCTTATCACTGCTATACAAGAGCAAACACGGGAGTCTTTACAGCACGTCTTCTCAGGAAGCAACGCGCGCCAAGATTACTGCCCTTTAAGAAGACCTAAGACACGACCAATCCCAAGTAGTGTTTTATCTTGACAGTTTGCGGGCCTTTGTTTGCTTTTTTCTGTGAAGCCTGGGGATAAAAGAGCAGCCTCCGTGAGCTGTCTGATTAGGATCTAATTGTTAACATTCACAGTGTCTTTTTTTATTATCAGCCTGGTGTTGCCATACATGCAGCAGGTAGAGGCCTTTTCAGTGTTATGAAGGACTCTTCGCTTGCTGCCCTCGTGTGTTACTCAAGTACTAGTTAGCACTGAGGTGGCAGGAGAGGAGCCCCCAGCTCGACATCAACAACAACAACAACAACATCAACAAACAGGAATTGATGGCGAGTGTTTATTATCTGGTTTAATTGCTCCTCATCTGGAGGATCTGACAGTTGCGGTTAATGAGAGAGGGAGAGGAGGTACACGCAGTTGGCAGGCAGTTTCATAGCATAAGACATGTATGTGTGTGTGGGTGTGTGTCTGTGGTGAAAAGAGGATAGATCGCATTCTAGCTGAGGAAGATTCAGGAAACATTGAGATGATCATCAAAAATTGTCAAATCAGGCTCCAAATTCAGGAATTTCAAGGCCCGTCTGGCACTGTATATGTCCCTGCACACCTACTGGAACAAACACACCTGTAATTATGCACACACATGCAATCACATGCCACTCAAGATCTCAGCTGGTTGTGTGCAAGAGTCAGATGCAGGACAGAAAGACAGGATATCACTGAAATCGAGCCTCTTCCTCAGTTTTTCATCTGGCCTGCAGTGTACCTGGCTCACGTCCAACCAGGGACCTCCCTGACATTGTACAGTGTCACGCACGCACATCTGTGCTTTGTTTGATAGAGAAAACACCAAGGCCTGTGCATAGGATGCTCACATTAAAGGCCTGCACAAGAAGGGAATGAGGCTCCTTCTTCTTCAAAAAGCTGCAAAATGATATGGGAATAAGCCAAACTGCCTTTCTGCTGGTGAGACTATTGAAAGCCACACACACACATTAACACAATATAAACACAATCCACCAAAAACCACCATCGGATGCTTTTAGTCCCATTCATAAATTTCTCCCGTTGAGAAACACTGGCATTTCTCAAACAGGGCATCCCCACCCCTTTTACTACTCCAGCTCAGCAGGCCCACATGGGAACAATTAGGGGTATACGCAAGTTTGGCGAAGGTCCGTAGCAACCAGCTGCATCTGTTTTTATTTACCTTTTTGCTCTGGCACTGGATAATGTCATGAGCACATCTGCTACTGTGCAACGTAACCGTGGTTACATGCGTGGTTGACCCATGATTCTGTAATTACCCGCCAAGCGAGATGAAGAGGCCCAGCAAACCACTCAAAGCCACACGAAGCCTTCTCCCCCCCCCCTCTTCCTCCCAGAGTCGCTCCCCATCTGCCTGGGAGTTGGAAGCTGGAGAGCAGAGGATGCTTCAGTGGCGTTTAATGACCCAAACTCGTGCCCAACTGAAAATGTTGACTCAATTTTGCCGTTTTTATAAATCGCTACTCAGTTAACGGGACTTTCTTTGAGTCAAATATGATTAAATGTGGTTATTCTCAGATGAGATAAGATGAGATACACTTATCAAATATCATGATCTGATCTTATTTTGTGTTTGTGGCCACATTGGCACACGTCTGTTGGACGAATCTGAAGGGTCTCAACAGTAGCAAGACAAATTGCAAATCACATGTATGTTTTTGCAGAAAAGTTTAACAACAGAGGATGAGTCACTACAGGAACTTAGCATGTTTCTTATTTGCAAAAAAAATAAAAAAATACAAAATGTGGACACCCACCCACAACTGGTCATGTGAGGAGGCCGTGATTAATCACAGGTGTTGAAACCAGTGGTCCTGTAACAAATGAGGAAAAATCTGAGGTTGTTTGTTTGTTTGTATGTGTGTGTGTGTGTGTGTATGTGTGTGTGTGTGTGTATGTGTGTGTGTGTGTTTGTGTGTGTGTGTTGGGGGCTGGGTGCCACCATGCTAAGCATCTCCCAGATGTGCAAACCATATGCTCCGACTGAAATTAAAACAAAAAAAGGAACAGTGGAACATGAAAGGGATTTTCAACTTTGTGAAGACAGTTAACAGTGGATACAGATAGGGTAATGGCCGGGAGAGGCCACATGAAAGAACTGGGATGCTGGCGTGCTTTTTTGCACCACTTATTCCATTTCCTGCTCATAAGTTCACTGAGCAGATGGGAACCAAAGGCAGAAGGAAGTTTAGATTTTCTGCCCCACAGCCCATTGTATATGATGCATGTAACTGCGTAACACTGCACTGTTATCATTTACAGACGCTTTGGTGCATGCCAAGAGGTCACAATAACAAAGGTGAAAAAAAAAACTGCAGGAAAAAAAAACATCCTCAGTCAGTGTTGAAAACATATGTAGGATTATATCTGTGATTGAATTGCAATAAAAGTCAAGCTTGTAATATTTCATGCAGTCAATCAACTACATTGGAAAATACAATGATTTTGACTCCCCTCTTTGCAACTTATTAGATTAAAAAAGGACTATTATTGACTAAAATAATAGAAAAGTTACATTGAATGATTGTTATAGGCACAAATATATTTGTACTACTGAAGTGGTAAATCTTCAAAAGCTGAACTGGAGACAGGCTTGTTCGTCCAAACAGCTTTCTGAAAACATATTCAATAGTGCCCTCTCCTGTCTGTTTAGTAAACTGCAGAAAAACACATTTCATATTTAACATAATACCTTTTGGATTGTTTTTGTTGTGTTCTTTTTCCTTTAAGTGTTACAAAATGGTGCAGACAGATGGAGGTTTACATGTTTCCTCTGCCCAAGCCAGTGTTTCCTTTCATAGTCCAAAAACATACATTCAAAGTTAACGTGGGACAATAAATTGCTCAAATACGAGTATATGATTGTCTGTCTACCTGTTTGGCTTGTGATGGACTGCTGACCTGTACAGCATGTACCCCACACACCGTGGACTTATATAAAAAAGAATCCAAAAGTTTATGAAACTAATCATCACGGTGTATTCTGAGCTTGAGGCCCTCGCAGCTTCTCTTTAAGGTGGCACCAGCTGAAACAACTACAGGGTCTTCTCTTCATCAGGCTTGTTGTGCTGCTCAGATAGAGACATGTTTATTTAACAGCCGCCGTGTCTACGTCTGGATAACGTCCATCCTCCGGCTCCCGCTGGCAGAACTCTGCCTGTATTTCTGCTTGTATAATCAACCTTCACTGACCACCGCTTCACCTTCCAGGACTGCAGACAGACACGTGTGGGATTTATTCAAAGAGCATTGAAAGGTCTTTGATGCTACTGCACTTAAACCAGTACAGTTTCATTGAGTTGGAATGTGTGAATAAAACCAGACTGTAATATGTGCAAATCTTATGAACCTTCATCATATTTACAGTCAGTTTTGAAACGTACTCATATTCGTTATTCAACTCCAAATACCTGAGTAAAAAACAACTTTTCTCCAGGCAAAAGTCTCAATTCACCCTCTTGATTAAAGTAAAAGTAAAACATACACAGAATTAAAGCACTATTGTAAGAAATTAATGTTTAGCTTTATTAATAAACAGTAACTGTTCATAATAACTATTTTAACCTGTTCTTGGTGTGGAGGTGATTAAATGTACAGATATATATGCACATATGCCTACATACAATATAAGCAATCATTCTGTTATTGAATTACTGTTTCTCAAACATCCGTTTCAGCATCAGTAAGAGAAGTTTTGAGTCATGGACTAAATTATTTAGTAAATTAAAAAGAATGACTTGGCTGACAACTTGGTTGACATATAAAACTCTATGAATTTAATATGAAACTTTTAAAAAGGAGAACAAGTTCATAAGTGCATTGACAAAGTATTAAGACTGTAACATGCCACCTCCATACACAGTATATAATTGATATTGAAACTATACAATTAGGTCTCAAAAAAGTTGGGATAGGGTCACAGTTATCATTGTGTGATATCCACTTTCTATGTAACCACACTCTTTAAAGGTTGTAGGAGTTTTTAGTTTTGAAGAAAAGTTGTCATTTTGTATGATGTAAGATTCCAGCTGCTCACAATCCTGAGTCTTCAGTGCGTAAGTTTTCATTTATGATGCAACAAAGGTTTCCAATTAGTAAATGGTCTTATTTAATGTAAAGGATGAGGTTCAGCAGTGGCTTGGTGTAACACACGAGACCTTTTCCGAAAGCAGGCGTCGCTCTAACAGAGATCACAAACACCTTTGCCAATTTTAAAAATGAGAAAGAAAATATTAACAAAAGACTGCTTCTGAATCACTCACTGAGAATGGCAGCACAAAGTGAAGCCATTTACCAAAATACTTCAAAGAAAAAATACACACTTCACATGTGAAATATTATCCTTGCATTCACACATTTTGCACCAAGAGGCATAATCACAATTTTTTTTCAATGAACTTGTGAGTTTACAAGTTTCTTTTTGTTCTGTTTGTTTTTGTTTTTTTTAAGACATTCATCAAATGTGAATGTTTTCATCCTTGTGATGAACAACAATATAATAATTTTTGACAACTATGCCTTCCACGATATCTATTTTTGGATCAGCAAACTGCGCAAAACCCGCAAAAAAATATTGTCAAGAAATACAGTTTTGTTTATATATTATTACATTAGTGACTAAAGTTACCACAATTTTAATTTTTTTTTTTTTTTATTATACTTAAATCATGTAATAATTTATTGTCAAAATGTTATTTTATTAATGATTCAAACATTCAAACATGCTGTTACACTATTGACAAGTTATGATGTTATGGTCTTTATTACCCTCAAAAGTTACAACATTATTACATTATTGGCCTTTATTGAACTATTGTTTGTCATAATCATCTATATTTATCACAAGAGCAAAGATCAACTGGATTATTAGTCTCTTCCCAGGTGTGTAAGCTGCCCTCATCATAGGGATGCAGGTTTTTGAACTGTCCACTCATAACAAGTTTTAGGGTGCTTCTCCTCTTCAGTCTGCAGAGCACAAACCATGTTTTTCATATTTAAAACTTTGATTCAGCTGGCCTCCCTTGTCCTAATTGACCTGCAGCCCTTCTTTCTGTCCATCATTTAAAATGAATGAGCACAGAAAAAGAGAGGATGGCAGGATTTATTGAGTTGTCCTCACATTTGGCTTCTTTGAATCATACCGATTCCCATTTGTGTTCGTAGACGACGGTTTTTGTTCATGTTCCTGGGGAGATGCTGTAGATTATTGTACAGAATCATAAATGTTTGTCATGTTGCCTAAAGTCCCATTATGCATTTAACGCTGATCTTCAACAGCCTTCTCTCTTGTGGACCCAGATTTCCACAGATTGTCTGAATAATTCAAGTATAATAATGTTCATTATCTCTATACTCTTTAGAATGTTGCATTGAGATTGGCAATTTTCTGAGATTGGTCAACAACTTCTAGGCTTATTATTTTGCTGGGTTAGGGTCAGGCTTTACTATTGATGTGTTACCATTTAATCCATCATTCCGTCCATCAATCTGTCCATCATTCCGTCCATCCATCCATCCATCAATCCATCCATCAATCCGTCCATCCACCCATCCATCCATCCATCCATCCATACATCCATCCATCCATCCATTTGTTTTCTATACTACAAACTCCAACTATTTTTGCGTTTTCAAACCTTTGCTATATATGAAAAAAAGAGGAACAAAAAAAATCACCCAATATAATCATTAATTAATATTAATCAATATACTGTACGGTATACAGTGTTATATAATATATTTACCCATATCAATCTATTGCATAATGCACAACAGTTGTAAAGAGCTTTTTTTATGTATTTCTCCTGATCTCTGTGCAGCAAATCAATTACAGTATGATAGTAATGAGTTATAGAGAGTATGGAGTGGTTTATGGTTCAGGAAGTGTTTTGCTTTAAACAGGACTGTTATATTTCTGAACAATTTGATCTGTATATGATTGATGGGAAATTTCCAGCAAGTTCTGCCTATGAATTATTAATGCCAGATTTACCTGAACATCTTCTATTGCAGCTTCGAAATATCATGATTTATTTTTCTTTGTTTTATTTAGATTTATTGATTTTTAAAAATTTTTTTTACATAAACGAGAACATTTGCATCATCAGCAAGCTACACAAACTTCAGTGTCTTGCACTCATTTGTGAATATCATTGATTTTCAGGTTGAATAATATTGGCCTTAGCACTTATCCCTGAATGACGCCACGCACGATATCCAAATGTTCTGACTGATGTTCTTGCAACTAAACAAACTGTTTTCTGATTCTATATACATTATCACCCAATTCAAAACTGTCACATATCATTCCAACTTTGCTATTGTGACTTACTGTATGATATGTTTTCTTTAATCTACAGTATGAATATGTTGGTGATTTATTCAATAAGTTCATTAAAGTGCTACCAACTATTTTGTACTTAATACATAGTAGCTGTCATTGAGTAATTTATATTTATCTATGAATTTCCATACTCTGCCACTGAACAGCTTTTCAAGAATTTTGAAGACGTGAGAGCAGAGAGGTTTGTCAAATGTTTGCAAAGTGGTATGTGTTGCTTGCTTTTTACATCGGGAGGACTTCACTTTATGAGAAAATTGTCCAGTTTTGAATGACAGGCAACATATGTGTGTTCGTGGTTTGGAGACGAGTGTTTTTATTGGCACTACATTTTTCTACATATTGCTGTGACCAAATAACAAATTAGTAACTATTTTTCATAAAATGGTTAAAAGTGTTTCATTTTTTAAATCTGATGTCCTAAAATGAATGATAACAAGGCTTATAGGGTTTAGAATTCATTGTATCTTGACTTTAATTATTATTTTTTTAAATGTCTTAAGTTCTTTGGCATTAAAGTTGTACTCTGGAAAACACACACACAGATACAAATAAAATTATGTTAAATAATTCAAGGTAAAACTCTTTAGTTGATGGGTTGATTCATATTTTATTGATGATCTTGAAGAATTTTACATCTGCATTCTGAAGAGTATTTTTTAAAGGCTTCTTCATTTCAACACTCTATTAGCTAGTGTTTCTAACTTTTCTGTTTCCAATTCTACCAAATCCATTTTGGCCTGCTGATCTTCTGCTGGTCTTTATTTCAGCTGGCGGTGTTGAATTCTCTGTACCTCGGCTCCAGTGGAACCGCTGATGTGAGAAACACCTCAGATGCTTCCTCTGTAGGTTTAGACTCCATGAAATCTGTTTCCACTGACGTATTTGTATCTGCATGTAGCAAATCTAAAAAGCTGCCTTCAGTTGCATTGATCAAAGTGATGGCGTCATATTCAGACCTCGAGGACACATTTCCATTTTCAGTCTCCGACATCTCAACCAAATCCAAACTGCTGCCCTCTGTCTGTGCGTGAGGGGAACTGAACGCTGCACTTTTCTCATTGAATGGATCGCTCTCATTCTTCTCCTCTCCAGGATCTGACAGCGGCTCTACTGTAGTGATTTCCTCATGTCCAGAGCTGAGTGTGGACGGGCCTGCAACGTTCAGACCAGTTGTTGTGAAGTGTGACGACATGCCAGCGTGTCCTGCTGTGGAGGGGTGATTATAATGAATGAGTTAAGATTAGATTAATCCACAAAAGCAAAATGTGTGCTACTTAAGAGCCCAGTCATAACAGTGCATATCCAGCTGGTGGAGAAACAGTGTATACAATTTCAAGTATTTTTCTCATCTCTAAAATGTCACTCTCAAAAAGTAAAGTTAGTCCTCCTCTACTCAGAAATGAGTCTTGCTTATTGTTACGTCTCTGGAGTGTTTGCCCCTCACAGTGCTGAATGATCTATGAGCCAGTTTGACAGCAGAAGGCTGTTTTCATATTAGTCTGTTAATGGAGGAGGGTTTATGGGATCACCTTTAATCTGAGGTGAAGACATGTACCTACACACACTTGATTTGTTACGTCGTAGCCAGTTTTTCAAACAGCCCCCAACTGCATACACAACTTACACAAGTGGGAAACTTCAAACCTCCAGAGTGAAGAAACGGACAACTCAAATAATACATTATAAACGATAGAAATATAAACAAATTTGTATTTCAGTGCATTCAAATAATCATTGTAGAAATCTGATGTTTTTCATACACAGCCTACTGACTATATAAATATATTAAAAGTAGAACATCTGAGAGTAATGTAGTCAAAATATCAGTGAGAAAGTAAATGTAAATAAACACAGGATGCAATGATTCGCCAATCTCTATCTCCCACACTTTGTTTTATAGTATATCAGATGTTAGAAGGAAACCATTTATTCAATTACAAATGTTAGAATTTATGATGGCAGCATCACATTTCTAAAAGATTGGGAGAGGGCTATGTTGGGAAGTTATGAAGGATCCCATCTGTTTGTAACAACAATCTGTAAACATCTTGTGAATAGAGCAATTACTGGAAATTGAGGTAAATGAAAATGAAATTCAAAATAAACATGGTAAAATGCCTTTTAACATATGCTGTCTACATTCTACTGTAAATCAATTATAGTTCTATACAGATATATATGAAGAAGTATATAAGAGGTGTCATTGCATCATTGAATCCAGTTTTTTACTTATACTTTAAACATTGTCCAAACTGTTTTTGGGATAGACTAGTTATATTGAACATGTTTGATAGTCTGCCCAAATGTTAATATTGTCAATATTTTTGAAACTATAAAAACTGTATTGAATGAGGGATCTTAATAGCATTGTTAAACTCGAAGATGTTCATTAAATGAGTGATTTGTTCTAAGTAAGACTGATTACAAATCTAGCAGTGAAAAACAATAAATAAATTCAAGTTAAATATGCAAATGTTTGAAATTACATTGATAAAATGAAAATTATAAGAGACACTTGTCCAGAAGAACAAAACCATTTAAAACAATCAGACAGCATCTTGTTTTGTCTTTCATTGGCTTCTTGTTATTTATTGTTGTCCTTTACATCTCGAGTCTCACTTTGAGCCGTCTGAGAGGTGCTAAAGTTGAAACATTAGGTGATTGACGGAGCAACAAACAAAAAGTGCCCGGTGAGACTACCTTTAACACTGTGGAATGGCAAGTGGTCAGAATAACATCCCATAATTAATCACCTCTTAAGTTTTTACGGTGTTCATCAGTAGCAGGCTCACCTCTGCATGGCAGCGTGTTCTCCATGGTCCAGTGCATTTTGTGATTTGTCTCTTTGAAGGTGAGCACAACATCCAGCCTGTAGAACGGCTGCAGGAGCTGTTTGCTGTCGGTGCAGGGCTGTAAAACAAAACCCACCTGAGACAGTTTACTCTCTCACAGAGTCTTTATAAACAAAGAAGCACACAACTCATTTACTTTTCATTGAAAAGAAAAAATCTAAACTATCAATAAATGTCACTACTATTACTTTTTCTATAGTTTTAAACTGTGTGGTGTTCACTAACCTTGAACTAGAGAATATGTGCAGTACGAAAGGTCAGAGTAACAAAATCACTCATCTCGTGCACAGTGAATGTTTCGGTCTGGTTCACCGAAACATCACTGACTGTCACAGTTTCTTTGGAAAGACTTCCTCGTTTAGTTAAACCCATGTTTCTTCTGAGAATGTGCAGGACAGCTTCGTCTTCATTGGTCTTCATCACTGAAATGTGCACAAGAGGTACAGTGTGTTACTAGGAGCAGAGGTTGAAAGTATTTGCCTTTCTTGATCCCTATTGTGGAGATTTCATCCTGTTCATAGGATGCAGGAGCAGTGGGCTGGCATGGTGGGCACCCGGGGAACTGGTGGGTGTCAAGAGACTAGTATCAGAGAGTGATCACCTCTCTGCACTTGGACTTGAACCTCACTTCTCTATCTTGTAGCCCACTACTGCCTTGTAACTGGAAAAGTTACAGAAAATGTAAAGTTAGTTTACTGGCGACACTAACTAACTCCACATCGTCTTTAACTACATCCATGAAGCATCTCCTGGTCATCTCAAACATTCTTTGATCAATAGCCAATATCTCTCCACAGATCATGTCCAAACATTCTCAACCGGGCCTCTCCATTTTTAAATTGCTCAAACCTTAGATGTTCTTCTGAACTGTTCATTTTTATTGCTGTCTAAAGTCTGATATTTGGGGATACAATACTGTAGAGGTTATACATAACCTGATATAGCAGCTGCACTTGAAAGAAATGGGAATATAAATGAATTATGTCAAGAGGAAGCAGTAACAAAACAGCTGAGATAGACACCTACATGTATACTGATCTTGTAAAGATGAGCTAATGTTTATTTAAGGGCTGTGAATATATTTTGGGCACTCTAAGAGAAGACCAATGTAAAATAGAAATAGCATCTTCGGGAGTATGATCGAAAGACAGCAGCTCTCCAACTGTTTGCATTTATTCCAAAAAGAACAAATGATGAGCTCCCAGAAACTTCAGTAATGTTGGTAGCATTATTACAGGCTCCTTAGTGCATTGACCTGATCGCCCTCTTTTTATGGCTATGATTTAGCACAATTGAATCATGAAGAATTGTCATTTCTATTGAAAATATTCCAATAAAAATGTTACTGTTTACTTCATTGTTTATTTCAAATGTACCTTGTCAATGATCATATATAACACACGGTAAAATTTCCATAGTTCCCATATGTGAACAAGAGTAAGTTCACAATCATGCAAATTGCTACTTGAAGATAGGGCAGAGGAAACTGACTCCCAGCGGTGATATCCTCCTTGTTACGCACCTTTTGGACACATTGCCTCCATACTGTAAGCATACTGACCCCGGACAAGCTTCAAGGCCAAAAACTCCCCTTCGTCTTCTTTTATCTGTGAGAAACAAAAAGGCAAAAGATAAAGCCTGAGTGTAATATGACAAGCAGCCACTAGATGGCAGGATGCTGTGTGCTCACTCGAACAGGATTTATGATGTCCCTCCTCCTGCCTTGAACTGTGATATTTGTTTCTGTTATGTCCACGTCCATCTGGATTAAACTGGCATCCTCCAAAGCTACAATGAGGTGGTCGCTCAGAGAGAAAGACCACTGCATCTGTGGGATTAAAACAAACCTTTTTAACTGTAAAACAAGCTTCTTCACACTTACTTGCTTTCATCCATCCGTTTGAGCTCCCACCTGGATAATAATAATAATAATAATGATAATAATAATAATAATAATAATAATAGTAATAATAATAATAATAATAATAATAATAATAATAATAATAATAATAATAATAATAATAATAATAATAATAATAATAATAATAATAATAATGTAAGACAAGATGAAGTGGGAATTTCCATCCTGCAAGGCTGGATGGAAAATTATTTGGTTTGCTCGCAGGCTGATAATCTCCCCACAATACATGAATGTATATATATGACCGTGTAGAAGAAATAATAATACACATTTGATTAAGAGTAATCACACTTCAGCTGAAGCATGACTGACTTCTCTTCCAGTAAACTACCAGGACACACACCGATAACTTTCTGAAAGGCTAAAAGTGTCACTGAAACAAAAACAAAAAAAAAAAAACACAGCATTTCCTCATGAGTGCCATCAACATCCCATCCAGTGACGGTGCCGCAGCTGAAAGTCTCTCTGCAGCAGCACAAGCTGGCTGCAGGCAGCGCTGGAGGTACAAAAACAGCATCTGTTTTTGCTGCAGTTTGGGTTTTTTTTTTTTTCGCGCCGGGAAGTTATTTTGATCACAAACGAGACTAACAGTGTGATGAGCAGTGCAAAGTTTACAAAATCTAAATGTCACTCGAGTCTTGAAAACGATAATAGAGCCATTAACTCAATTGTTCCCTTAATTGTAGAAAGAATTGTGAGAGCATAAAGGTGAAGGGAAAAAATATAGTTAGTGTTTTGAAGTAGGAATTAATGGTAAAGTCAAAAGCACACGGAGCAGTACGGCTTAAAGAGTGTAGGGGCTCTGTGTTGTGTTTTCCAGAATATCCAGGTCATTGGCTCTATGTGTTGGGTCCTCAAGACACTTGACCTTCGTCTTCATTAATCTCATATTTCCAACAGCAGAGTAAACACGGCGCTGCTTCTAATTATACACAAGTAGATGTAGTTCCCAATGCAGAAGCTACAAGTACTAATGCAACATATCAAAACAGAGAACGACCTCAATGACTTAACTCCAGTTAATTGAGTTCGTTTCAACTCGTTATCTCTTGAAATCTTACCTGGTTATTAGTCTGAATCAATATGGGAACTGGCACTGCAAATGATGGACTGACACTGTATCGACATTGGTTCCTCCCAATCAAGGTCATCGTGATCATAGGTAGTCCCCGTAGACTGTAATCACTCAGCAGCCATTGGAAAACATCATCCCTTTCATATAATTACACCACCGATCCAGAGAGGAACAGAAATCCACATGTTGAAGGAAGCGTCTTAATGGGGAAATGCAGTCTCAGCTCCAGTGTCTCAAGTCGTTGACCCCCGTGTGGAAAATAAGAAACCTTTTTCCTTTCCCTCCCTGACAATCTGCAAATGCTGGAGACACCGGGAAACATCCATTATCATCATTATAGTCATTTCAGGCGTGTCGGGAGGTGCTGCAGAGGTCAGCGTGCAAGTCTTAATGACCTGTTGTCACGCCACACTTACTGCCGGGTGTTGATGGTGACAATACAAGCAGACTCATGCGGGCCTACAGCGTATCTATAGGACACGCACACACCCCGAGCTCCAGACGTATGACTGACAGCGTCAGTGACTGACTCAGTTAAGCAGAGCGTTTCTCCGTGTATCACTGACCCGCATTGAGTTTCACTTTACCCCCCGAGAGAAGATACAATCCTCTGTGTCACCGGAAGATGAGGGGTGAAAGGAAGCAGTGGGGGAGGAGAAGGACAGATGTTAAGGAGGGGGAAAGTAGAAGTGAACATTTGACAAAATACAGGAGATAAATAGAGTGAGAGATGAGGAAGCTGTGCAAATCACTGAGGTAATCAGATAGCTGTTTTCTAAATTAAGCCTATTTTAATGCTCCTGCAGACGTTTTTATTTGTTCTATAGTTGGTGTGTTCGCAATGAAGTGTTGGGAAAATGACAATACATGGGTTTTGGTGTTTGGTAATTTGTTTATTTGGAGTTGTGGCTGAAGCATTGTTTCATGCTCTTCATGGCAGTGCTGTCTACATCCTACTTATTTATTTATTTATTTATTTTTTTAAAAAAAAAACCACAATTGACACAAAACAAATTTGAGGTCTTAAATGGAAAATGCTTTGTTTGAAAATCACTGTTTAAAGTCATGAAACTACCTTTGTGTACGGTGATCACTGCAAAGTGTGTGAAGTGTTAAACCTCCACACACTCAGTTAACATGGTTTCATACAAAACTAAGTGACGGCTCTTATTATGTTTTAATTTAACACGAAACTTCTTATTAAAATTGTCCTTGATCCCAAAACACTTAAAAGAAATATCTTTCATTACAGATATGTTGAGTGTTGCTACTTTATAATAGTAAATAACTGAAACAATGAAGGTAGAAGTGGATTGAATCTCTGCACTGGAGCTCATAAATCCACCCACATAAATGACATCTTGGTGGTTGACTCACCCCTGTGAGTGCACAGCAGGATAGAAACTGACATTTTTCGCTTCCAGTCTGTACTCCTGCTTGCATTTCCTTGTCATCAACCGCATCTCAAACTGTCTTAAAGAGGCAGATTCAACCAGCTAGTTAGCTCCTTCATGCTGTAAATGTTCCATCATGAGAATATATAAATAGGTCGAAACATAAATGCAAGGTTAGATACACTAAAATGCTTTATTTGTCATTGTATGAGTGATATACAATGAAATTGCAGAACATACACAAAATCACATTAAAATTATAGACACAAAATAGGATATTTAAGAAAATAAGATCTCATTTAAAATAAAAAAGTTAAGAATTTAAAATGAAGCTAACAAAATTTTTTTTCCAATAGTGAAAAATCAGATGAATTACAAAATGATCAGAAGGCGGCAGTGAACAATAATGTCTTCAAACCCAGATTTAAATAAGCCGACAGCTTGAGCAGGAAGTTTGTTCCACAAGTGAAGAGCATAAAGACTAAATGCTGCTTCTGGATACGCTGAAGCTGCCTGATTGATTTTTTTTTTTGTCAAGACCTGCAAAAACACCTAACAGCAATCGAGCCCACTGAAAATGAAACACGTTTCTTTTTTTTTTTTTTTTTCTGTGTAAACTTGAGTTTACGAGCTGTCACGTCTCCTTTCAGACATTATGATGAGAGTTTTCATTGCGCCGGGACATTTTGCTTATAGAAAAGAAGATTAAAAGGGGCTTCTTGTCAACACAGACGGATCGTTTCACTGTTCAGCTGGTAGTAACATGACAGATTTAGGTCCGTATAGACTTGATACGCATGAGGAAATGACAAGGCTGACAGGAACATACGTCATGTCAACGTATTCGATGGAAAAATCAAATTTAAAATGAGTCTAATCGGAAATAATTTTTCCTCAAAAACGGGCTAATTCTACAAGTCAGAATTTCACAGAAAGATCCGTTTCTTTGTCTTCTTCAGTGCTAATTTCTGTTTTTTCCTTGATGACTTCACCTTTGCTTTTTCAGTTTTCCATTTTGTCTCAGCGCCTCTCCCACCTCGTCGTCCTCTGACTGCCTCCATCTCCGCCACGTCTTTTATTCTGCCGTCTCCCACTTGCCACCCACACCCACTGCTGTCTGCATGTCTGTTAAGCCCCCGCGAACACACACTCGCACATCCAGCCGCCGAAGCCCTTTTCCCAGTGAAATGTCAAAGGGATTGCTGAGCTAATGCCAGCCATTAGATTTCGCCAGCATTTAAGATCTGGCAGACTGTACGAGTGTGAGAAGAAGCTTATATATGATGAGGATGTGTGGATTGGCAGGAGTGCCACAACTGTGTGATCGTTATGTGTGTTTTAATATCTGCCATCCATCATCTGTCGCAGAGGTCAGGCAGAAGGACATTATCTCGGATGAGAAATAGAAGAGATGTTCCACATTATCATTTCTCCGACTCGTCTACGTTTCCTTTTCTTCCTTTTTCCCGTCTCAAAAGGGTCAGAGGGCGTCTGCCATTTAGCACAATCCGACTGCCATGGGACGGGTGTTCAGTCCGGCGGGGACAGAAAAACTAATAAAGAATGAATGAACTGAGGAAAATCTGAGAACGCAATAACGTGTCGGTGTCAGAATTAAAATCCATGTCTGCTGAGGAGGCCGTGTCCTAAAGGGTTTGTTCGTTATATGATACCCTGGATGTTAGGATGCAAATAGTCAAAAATGTTTAAGCAATAAAAAAATACAAAACAATGAATTGTACAATGCAACAAAGCATCACCGGCTTCGCCCAAGTGGTTGCTATCCATTCATCAGTCATACCAGTTTAAGGAACGGAACAAGTTAGAGACACTATAGTTCAGATGTTTATGGAATATGAGAGGAAATACATGCAAACTCCACATCGATAACTCCTAAACTGGACTTGAATTACAAGCAGAGTCACCATAGTTCCATCATTACAAGACAAATTTTTTATCCTCCTGTGTATCAATGTGTTTGATATATTCCTTCCACTTAAACTAAACTACAAGTCAGCGAAAACCATTATATCTAAAAACCCCGGCCAAAGTTTAATGTCTCGCTATTCGACAGACGTGTCATCAGCATCACATGTGTGTGACCTGCGTTTACTGTGATGACGAAGCAGTGCTTGTTTTAACGTGTGTGCACACGCTTTCAGCTTGTTTGCATTTAAAAATCACCAATATTCTATTATGTGGAGGAGCAGAGGCTTTATGCTTCTCGTCATACTGCCACTTGTGGGGTTGGCATCCTCAAAGAAGCTTTTAATTATGTTTTTATGCAGTTTTGTGTAAATGACGTAATAAAAAAACCCTTAAGCAAAAACAACAAACAAGCGCTCTGCAATCACGGTATTAAAACACCAAAGAAAATGTGGCACCGTCCAAAATAAAATGGCTTCAGGTAGCTTAAGACTGTCCTCACCCTAAAAAAACCTCCCCTGCAATCCAACTCTGACTATCGCTGCTCCACTCCAGCTCCAATTTTAGCTTTTTTAATGTGAATAAGATGCTATAACTCTATTATTATGAGGGAATTGCCTCATTTTAATGACATTTGGAGGATTTCGGCAAAACTAATTGTAACAAATTTGAAAATGAGAGCAGTCCTGTGCATGAGGGCAGAACTGAAACGTGTCTGGAATCTGCTGATTGTGAGATTTCCCCTATCGCCTGCTGCTCTTTCCTCTAATAGTAATCTGAAGGTGTGAAGATGTAGTTTAGTGCCGTCTTACTTCTTTCAATTTCATTCTTCTTTAATTATTTTATTATCAATACTTAGATCCTGAAAGATTCGGCCATTGCTCTGTTTCCATGGTGATCAAACCTCCATCAGCATTGTGATCACAATGGAGAGCAGATTGAAATTTCCTGAAGGAGGGTCCAGTGAAATACATTTTAATATAATGAAATATATCAGTCACTTTTAAAGGTCAGTCTGTTTTTATCTGAAATGCAATAATTGTTTACTGTGGTTGTTTGTTGTTGCAGGTGTATTCAGATTATGTTCACTGAAGAGGCTCTGCAAACAGGAATTTCTCACTTAGCCTTTGACTTAACATTCAGTAAATGAGCTTTCCTTTTTTTTTTTTTTTTCAAGCCCCCCCCCCCTCCAGTTTTACGAAGAGACAGCATGTGTCTGCTCTGAATCTACAACTCAGATACTGGGGGTTTATCTAAGGGCACCGCAGACAAATTCAAGCTGTGAAACTTCGGTTGCGTTCCAGATGCTTTACTTTCTACCGAACCTTTTCATTTCTCAGCATGTGCTCGACTAACCTGGCTGAGCTCAATTAGGACGACATCACGGCAGTCACTTGCGGTAGAGGACGGCCCGCATGACGGATTAATCTAGCAAAAAAAAAAAAAAAAAAAAACCG
>OMNM01052787.1:16793-38316 GCA_900302745.1 Parablennius parvicornis | reverse complement strand
AAGAGGAGGAGGAGGAGGAAAACGATGATGTCATCAGTTCACATGCAAACTATGAGACTATATCCACTCACTTTTATTGTACTGTATTTGATCTATTTGATTTTATTCAAATTCTTTATTTATAAAATTTTTTATTCGGCTTATATGGTATGAATATATTCATAAATTTTGTTTATCCTATGTTGTACTTCAATCATTTAATTTGATCTCTTTTAGTGATTATATTTGATCATATTTTGTTTTATTTTTTTTTTCACTGCTCGGTGGTGCAGGTTAGCGCTCTCACTCACAGCGAGAAGGACATCATGGGGTCAAATACAGAACAGGGCCTTTCTATGTGGAGATTGCATGTTCTTCTTGTGTGTGTGTGTGTGTGTGTGTGGGGGGGGGTGTTCATCTGTTCCTATTATTGTTTAGTCCTTTAAAGTTAATATATTTTGTTGGTTGTTTCTTTTCTGTTTCTTCTTTTTTTTTCTGCTGCTGCAGCTGATCTTTTGTTAAACACTTGTATGTGATGTTTTTATTTTATTTTATTTTATTATGGGCCTCGGCCTGAAAGGCCAGGACCCTATTGTTTCTGCTATGTTTCTTATTATTATTGTTTCTTTTTCCGCCATGCCAGGGACTCAAATCCAAATTTGACCCCCTAAACACACTCAAAAGCTCACCAAATTTGGCACGCTCATCAGGATGGGTGAATAATTTCAGAAAATAAAAAATTAATCCCCAGAGTGCCAAATGTGTGCCACCTAAAATGGCTACCACGCCCCGTAGGAATATTGTGGGGTGATCAAATCAAAACTAATTTTTTTCTCTTGTACTGGCCTCAAAACACAATGAAATGACAGAGGACCCCCTTCTGCTCAAAACTACTGAAAAACATTTTTGAGTTATGGAACGATTTCTGTTTTAATAGACCTCAAACTTGGGAAGGATGTTCAGATTTAGGGTGTGTGTGTGTGTGTGTTTGTCTCTGTGTGTGTTGGTGTCGGTGTAGAAAAATGTAGGGGGCTTTTACTTTAAAAGCCAACTATGCTGTCATGTAGGTAATTGGTAAATTTCACTTGGAATCGCAGGAATTGTCCCTACATGTGTTATATCGTCTTGTTCGGCAGGTTCTTGTCACACTGCTGATCCGCTCGCTTTGTCGATCAGAGTCACGGTTTAAACACAGGCACTTGTTCGAGATGTTAGATCACTGCTTTTTTTCAGGCGAAATTTCCATTTCCCCATTCATTTGGATGAGAGGAGGCAGACCGGGGAATTTGGCGTTCTGACCTTTGACATCCAATAAAACAGAAACCATGCGATAATGTAAAAATTTGTTCTGAATATTGGAACAGGAGGGTCTCCTCTGTTATTTCATTGTATTTGAAGCCAGTGATAGATTCATCCTCAGAGGAGATAGCATTTCCAGGAAGGTCTTTTCATGGGCAAAAATCTTATTTTGAAAGTTAAATAGCAGACTTCCTGTTGAATTTGGGTCAGGGGAATCAGTGCATGATTTGTTGGTCTCGAGGAGACGAACACATGAGTTTTGGTTTGATCTCCATGCAACATTCCTACGGGCCATGGTGGCTGTTTTAGTGTTTTCTTGGTGTCGCACTAAAAAAATTAACTCCCAGAGTGCCAAATGTGCTCTCTAGCGCCACCTAGAAACACTAAAACAGGCCCGTAGGAATGTTGCACGGAGATCACGGAAAGCAAAACTCATGTGTTGTCTCGAGACCTACAAATCACGCACCGACACCCATGATCAAAATCCAACAAGAAGTCTATTTAACTTTCAAAATAAGATTCTATTCTATTCTATTCTATTCTATTCTATTCTATTCTATTCTAGAATAGCTTTAGTTTTCATTATGCAATTGTGACATATAGTACTTTGCATCATGATGGTAAAGACTATGCTATTCAATTTTAATAAGATATAACTACTGCTGGTACTACTACTACTACTAATTGAAATAAACTTTATCCATTAGGAACTTCCTTTACAGATGCACCGCTGGTGCAGAAATGCAGCACATATCCATTCACACATTAAAATTCTGAAGTGTATGAGTTCCCAATAAATAGATTAAAAACAATAATAGATTTAAAAATAATAACAATAATACAATTGGACAACCAGGTCAGCTGTTTAACAGGCAGATGGAGGTGGGGACGAAGCTGGAGCAGGCCTTCTTTGTCCTCAGTGGGAGCGACCTGGGTGCAGGGTAGTTATGGGTTCAGGGTGTGTGAGGGGGTCAGTGGAGATCAGGGTGCCTTTCCTCAGGACTCTGGTGTTTTAGATGGTTGTGAGTGATTGCTGTTCCTGACCAATGATTTTGCCGCTGATTCTGATAATTTTATTAAGGGTGTTGTGGTGAGTGAGAGTGAGTGAACCAAATCAGGCGGTGATATTGAATGTGAGGATGGACTCAGTGAAACACTTATAGAAAACTGCAAGAATGAATTGGTGAACCTGAAGTTTGCGGAGCCTACGGAGGAAAAAGAGGCCCTGTTATTTTGAAAAAAATCTGTTCAGTGTTGAGTCGAAATGTAAGTTTATGGTCGATTATGGAGCCAGGATATTTATATGAGGTGACCTTTTCGATTATTTCATTGTTGACTGTGAGTGAGGGTGTGGTGGAATGGCCATGGTGGAAGTGAATACTGTGACTACTACTGCTACTACTGCTACTACTGCTACTAATACTACTACTACTACTACTACTACTACTACTACTACTACTACTACTACTACTACTACTACTACTACTACTACTACTACTAATAATAATAATAATCATCATCATCATCATCATCATCATCATCATCATCATCATCATCATCATCATCATCATCATCATCATCATCGTCATCATAATACCATACGACCTTGTTGCATTATGATTTTTTCTCTGGGTGTTCTGGTTTCCTCCCACAGTCCAAAAATATGCATGTGTGATTGATTGATGTGAATGTGAGTTTCTGTAAATGTCTGTCTCTGTGTGTTCGTCCTCTCCAGGGTTTATCCCGTCCTCCCAGAAGTGATTTATTCATTAAATTGGCTAAAATTGATTTTTTTAAATTTACTTTTATTTTATTCCGTCTCTAGGTGGAGGCATTACATTTTATCTGGTTGAAAACATAACGTAGGAACTAATGCAGCTCCTCTTTGTACCGCCCGGGCCGTTTTGTCGTTTGCTCACGCGTCCTTGGCTTCCTACCCGAGGTGATAGCTGTTAGCAGGCGGCGGGAGGTCACTTCAAACTCGCCTTTTGGCTGCTTTTGGCGTCGGTATGGGGATCTTTCCAGACGAGGGGAAGGGGCTGCCTCCACCGGGAGTCGTGAACAGGAATTCGGTGTGGCTGTCCGCGGTGGGCTGGGCCACAGCGATGCTTCAAAACGCCATCAACCACAGGCCGCCGTTCAAGTCAGGTTAGCGTATTAGCATCTTTATGATACATGTATAACCAAGGTGTATGCAAAAGACAAGTACAGCCTTTAAAATGCATACAAGTCATTGAAATGATATATCGTGTCATTACAAACGGAAGATCTGGAATTGTAGGTTTATTCTTGCCCCCAAAAAAAGTCACTATAAAGGTTTGCGACAAGTAGAAGTCCTTAAGCAACATCATGTGTTTAAACTTCACAACATCGACGTGAATAACAATATGGCTTTAAATCTTGACTACATGCCACTGAATTGATAACAAGTTCAGCCAGAAATCTTACTTGAATTATGGACTCTGACCTGAAATTCATCAACCACGTTGACTATAACAAACTCAGATTCCTGCTGTGTGAAATTTGTTTTGCAAAAATCTAAATATTTTATTTTCACCAGGCTGGATTATTGTAACAGTATGTTTACATGGTTATACAACTGAGCTGCAATCTGCACTGGCTGCATGTGTGTCGAAGGATGAACTTTGTAATCTGACATCTTGTCCTTTAAGATTTGAGTGGTCTTGGCCCTAAATACATCACAAATTCATTAGAATGAATGAGGGAGTTATCAGTGATGCCTTACATGTGGTTACAGTTTTATATCTAAATGTGCAAATCATCAAACAAAACAAACCCTTGCGTATACAAACATTAAGACTGTTTGTATAGGCAGTAGTTTAAATTTATGGATGCACTTTTAAATACAGTGCAGTCAAAAAATTCTTCTGTTTTCTCTTTTCAGGCGTTCATCGGCAGGTCCTGCTGGCGAGCATCGGCTGGTTCATCGGCTACCACGTTACAAAATATGAAAACTACACCTACGCCAGACTAGATCGAGACATGAACGAGTACGTCAGACTCCACCCGGAGGCATTTCCACAGAAGGGTAAGACAGTAAGAAGGCGACAGGAATTAAAGGCTTGTTTAATTTCAAGTGGGAACACAAAACCTGTGTTGTGTTTTGGGTGTTTGTTTACAAGACAACGGTACTCCGAGTCACTGACATGAAAATGGCTCTCAAGGTGGAAGTTTTTCCAACACAAGCAGGCTCCATTCACATGTTTGACATGTTGCTGCACATGCTCAGTAGATGGACAATAACAACAATAACAATAACAAAGCACCGTGATAACAGTCCAACTTCTTGTCTGTCCACATGAATGTCCGTGCACTCATCATTGTTAATGTTTACAGCGTAGTGTTCTCTGCATGCCCATGTGTATGGTATTATGACAAAAATTAATCAGCAGCACCCGCTAGTGATTCAACATGAAAAATGCAAAAATTATGCATATTTATTTGAAAAATTTAGTGTAAATGAGGCCTAAGTTATCCTGGTTTCTTTTTTGATGAGTGATGGTTGATGAAGATTACAGGGAGGACGTTGTAATGATTTAATTTCTTATTAATATCGGTGCATTTTATTATTGCCCACACCCTTTCTTTCATTTTATTTTTATTCAAGCATATTTGACTTTTCGCTAGCGTTTGTTTTGCAGTTTTTTTTTCCCTTCAGTTTTAAGCAGTATTCTTGCATTTTGACAGTCCAGATTATTTTTTGTATGTATCCGTGCTTTGTACAGGTTTCTGATTTGTTTGAATTGAAAAAAATCCAGAAAATGTAAATGTATAATGTTTTGATATTTACTTGATTCCAAATGACTCCATAAAACAACCACATGATGCACAAATACAGATATTCTAGGCCAAACAAACAAACAGTGCTACTCTTCCTTGGTGATACTCTTAAAGTCATGAATGGAAACGTGGCAGCTTAGTTATTTTCTGTCTATAAGCTCATGTGACTGCACTCTGTTCTGTTCATCAGTAACATTTAATAGACTTGTTGTTGAGTTTGTGAACTCCCCACTGAGCTCGTTGACTCATCTGAAGTGCTGCAGAGTGTGAGATGTTATGTTCTGTGCTCATGTAACCACTTTGTTGTGTTTTTTTTGTTGTTGTTGTTTTTTTTTCCTGACCAGATAAAAAGACCTTTGCAGAGATCGTGGAGCCTTTCCATCCCGTGCGCTGAGCGCCACCACCTGCTGGGATGAAAGACAAACACTTGCAGGCCTCCAGCAGCCTTTTTTCCAAACCTTTCTGTCATATGTCCTGTGAAATATGTAAATAAAAAATGCCTAAAAGTCACTGTTTCACTGGACCGTCTGCTTCGTAGGATTACAAAACAAAGAGATGACTGGTTAGTTTTGGCAACGCACATTTATTCCTCACACACACAACAGAATGTTAAACTCATGAAACTACCGAGTACAAACAGGTCAGACATTAGAGGTTTTGTTCACTGTCCACCAGGTTTTTTGAATGCTCTCAGTTCGGCGCTCCAATGATGTCCATGTATTTGTCCGTGAGGCTCTGAGTCTTCTCGGTGAGCTCGCTCATGACGGCGAACAGGCCCCGCAGGTGGAAGTGGAACCGGGTTTCTGGATCCGAGCCCAGCAGCGGCTCCAGCTTCTTGTTGAGCGCCGTGTGGCTCTTGGACTTGTGCTCGTCCGTCTGCGCCAGGCCGCTCTCCACCGTGTTCCTGATGGCCTTGAGCATCAGGTAGTTGCCGTAGAGGTCACAGCTGGGCTCTTCCTCCGCCACCTCGCAGTCCCACGTGGCCTCGTCAGAGGAAACGTCCCGCAGCAGGCTGGGCAGCAGGACGGTCTGCTCCATGTCTTTGACGGCCGAGGAGTATCCTCTCAGGGCCAGCAGCAGGCTGCTCCTGTGGAACCTGACGTCGACCGACTGCATGATTTCAAGTGATCGGCTGTGCTGGTCTGGAGGAGGAACCTTGTGCGGAGCGAAATCTCCAGCGCAGACAAGGGGGTTTATATGACGCCTCCAGGTGGGACGATGCAGTTACGCAACTGCATCGTCCGATACTTTTAGAAGAGCTCAGGGTGCTATGTGGAGTCAAACCCCTTATCAGTGTTTGAGTTACACACCCGGAGTTCTTCATGTCTGCACGCTGAAACGTCCCACTCTCAAATCATTAACCAGCAAATCTTTTTTTATTTGAATAACCTCAATGTGAGGACTTTGTGGTTTAGGAATTGATTAATATATCCTAAAAATGAGGCTGGGGATGTCACGTTGGCATCAGATTAAATAATCTTGTTTGGACACGAAGGTTAGAAGAAATTCAAATATTTTAGACTGAGATCTAAAATAACAGTTCCACACTGACAAAGTCTCTGTTTGGCTGCAGAAATGAGATAAACTACTTCTGTACCTGATTTGTTCATTAATCATAAATATTCACGCAGCAAAAATGGTGCATTTGCATTAATTTGTCAAGGTCATTTAAATACTATACTTCATTAAACTCATTGGTTTTATTGTTTTGGACAGGCACTATTATGCACACACATCTTATTTTCTTCTATGTTTTGAGGTGGAGGAAATACATGGAGGTCAGATCTGCACAAAATCTTACCGCTATGTTAAAGTTTAAGATTGTTTATGCTTTGTTTTGTTCTCGATCAGCGGAAATCAACACATGAGCTCTCCAGACTGTCCGACCTTCTTAAGAAGATCACTGTGCTGTTGAATATCATCACTCTTTTTGCATGGAAGCATAAAAAAAAAAGTTTGATTCTAGATTTACACAGCACATCTCGTGCTTCGCTGTAATAAATGTAAAATATTTAATGGAATTAATGCATGTTCTCTGCTCCTCATCCCACAAATGCATGCTTCTTACAAATACGGTGTAATTTAAAAGAGAAACAATTAGATTTGCCAAACGTTTGAATGCTAAGAAGCATTGTTGATAAAAAAAAAAAAATAAAGGAAATTACTTGACAAAACAAGGTAATAAAATATATAATGCAAATGTTCTGTGGAGTTTTTGAAGTCTTAATATCATATAGAAACCAAATGAAGTGAACCCTGGTTTTAACCTAGCTTTAACCCTGGCTGTCTAAAACACTCTTGTGCCTCTTGCTTTCAGATTAGGAGATTGACGTGTTATTTTTATCCAGTGTAATGTAATTAATTTCAGTAAAGCTGCAGCATTTCGAGGAGGATCTCACAGCTGGTGAGAGTCGTCTTGAAGCCTTCTGCGTCTGTATGTTTCGCCGCGTGCTGCTGGTTTATCAGCAGTCCATCACAGAGCAAACACACACTCACATCCACACACATCGGTCGTTTAGGGTTGCAAGTGAACCTCACATGCGTGTTTTTGGATAGTGGGATGAAATCAGAGCGCATGCAGTGGATTACATGCAATGCATGCAAACTCTGTGCATGTTTGGGTTTTTCCCATGAATGTGCACAGAGTTTGCATGTTCTCCAGGTATGCACAGGGAGAACATGCCAAGAATGCTAGACAGAAGTTATATTGTGTAAAATCCAAGTCATTTTTTTTTCACTTTTGGTGGCTGTGTGGAGTCACTTTTGAACTGGTCTGCAACAGTTTCTGCTCTTCTTGTTGTGGTCCAGATTAGGGTCCCAAGAACTTCAACAATTCTATATTAAGAATTCCTTGCTGCTGCTCCAGTGGACAACTCAATCCACCTTTTTCTGATATGAACTGGTATTGCAATACAAAATGGGCGGGGAAGAGTTTGAAACCCTGCTGATTATGATACAATCACAATGTCTTTGAAATGACATTGTGATTGTTTTGTCTCAATCTGCTGAGTATTTGAGGTTCTATCCACTTATCTACATATTGTAGCTTCAAAATAAGACAGTTTGTGTGGTAAAACTTTTATAAACCCGAAGAAAAGTCAGCAATAGGATTATATCTAAAAACAGGAAAGCATCTTTTAACAAAACCATTGTATTAATTTTAAGGCAACATTGAACCCGTAACAGCACAAGACATTATGAAGCATTACATCTCCTGTACACAATGACAGTTTCTTTTCTTTTTTTTACATTTAGTTGCAACATGTAAAACATGTAATCACTTAGTTTAACTAAGAGTGTATCTTTTTTTTACAGATCTGTTCAGAAACAAAAGAAAGAAAAGGTATTTCTACTACTGTAATGATACGAATAGTTCGCAAACTAAGTAAACAATTTTGGCTTGAGCAGCTCTATTTGAAATGAAAATGTAAAAAACACATGCACAGTTAAAAGTAGATAACAGTTCCCAACACTTGAGGACTATCTTGGACTGGAGCGATCTTCTCTGCCTTCTCTGTTACGTCTTCTGCAAGTGAAAAGGTCCAAAACTCTTCCAAGTACTACTCAGACGTGGCTCATCTCACCTGGACTCGCCCACTTCCTGTTAAAGCGTTTCCCGCTTCAACACAACTAAAGAAAACCCAGATGAGCGAGAGCACGCGCAGAAGAGTAAAGTAAAGGGCAGAATGTTCAGCTTCCCTCTGCGGATATCCACCTTAAACTGCTCGGCCCGTCCGTTCACTTCGGTCTGTGCAGTCTGAGTTGGGTATTTTGGCTCTCTGTCGAGCACGCTCAGTCTTCGCTCGGTGCGATCGCCACTCTCCACACCATCCAGCGTCCTCACTTTATCCGGTTCTGCGGTTGGCCTTTGATGATGATTTCTAGCACGTGGGTAAGATCCATCATCTTGGTGAGCATGTCCATGATGTCGGGATGCTCCTTCGCTCCACTGATGAACTCCTCCAGCGTCAGCTCCCCTGAGGAGACGCCACAAGTATTAAAACGCCACCCTGAACTCTCTGGAAACTGGAAAGATGTCCAAGTCTCCACGACATTTTAAATCATTTGATTCTTACCTTCTCCGTTGACATCGATTTTTTCATATATGAGAGTCACGATCTCTTCCGGAGGGATTTCATAAATTCTTGTGATGTCTTGAATGGCCTGAGAAAAGAGTTTACGGAGGTTACTTAAGGGGACTTGCAGCTGATTATCAGTTTAAAGTAATGCCGTGCCTGTCTTAAATTTGCGAGCTGAATGGAAGAACCTTTGACCTATTTGTGGTCAATAATTGGAACACGTCCAGACACCTTGTGCCAGCTTTCATGGATGACATCCGTGATCTGATGAAAGGCGGATTCAAAGCCAATAATCCATTACATGTCATTATTAGGTGTCTTTCGGGTGGAGCGATTATGGTTTGACTTTGTCCGCTGGTGAATTAGGTCACAGAGAAGATGGCCCTCAGAGTCGGGGTTATTTAAGTGGGCCGTGGATTAGTTGTCATCCCCAGTTCGTGACCAGTGGAATACATTTCTGCTCCTTCAGAGCAAATCTTTCTGCGAGCTGAGGATTACCTCGCAGACAGAGAGAATATACCGCACCTTAAATATGGTCTCCAGTTCCTCCTTGTCAATTTTTCCATTGCCGTCTTGATCGAAGAGCTTGAAGTACCACTTTAGTTTCTGATTTATTTCTCCTTTCAGCAATAAACTTATGGCGGCAATGTACTCCACAAAGTCTAAATATCCGTCCTGTGAAAACAACAGAGAAAGGAAAATTACTGTAAAACTCTTTTCTCACATTGCTCTATTAAAAGATGCACAGATAAGAATTAAAATAAGTCGTGTTTGGTTGTATTATTTAATTTGGGCAATCCAGCTCTGCAAAAATAAAAAAGACTCTGTGGATTCAGATTTTTAATGAATTGTATTTTGTCGAAATAACACAGAAGAGAAGATTTAAAAATAAGTTGATTCCTCTTTAAAAGACTGTTTCTTTTAAAATACAACACATTTAAAGCCTTTACCTTCATATCACATATTCAGCCTCATTAGTTTTTGGTATAACTGATGTGTTTCTACAGAAAATGACAGAATCCATATCGCCCTGTGTATCGTCTTCCCCCCCTTGAGAGACGGGCTCTGCAGGCGTCTTCTTACCCCGTCCATGTCAAAGGTGAAAAAGACCTGGTCTACGTAGCTGCTGGCCTCCTCCGTCATCCCGTTCATCTCCAGCATCGTCTTCAGCTCGAAGAGCGTGATGAGCCCCGATGGAGACTCCTTCATGAATTTAGTGTACCAGTGGTGCATGTCCTCCTCCAGGATGTCGTCCATGTTGGAGCCGTGGGCGCCCATTATTCCAACAAAAAAGTCCCGCAGAGAGCCGCTGATCAGACCTGGAGCAGCGACGACGGAGAAGCAACTGCAGCTCTGGAGTTCAGCTGAAACCTCAAGCAGCCACCACTTAATCTTTAAGTCTTGGCGAGGCCAAAAGAAGAGATAACCCTTTAATGGGATAACAGCAGAAGTCTTCCAAGAAACTCATGGCATTGCATCCTGTGTATCAGGAGTAGAGTCCAATGCCAACTTCCAGAGTGATTAGACTCTGGTGTGGAGCAACAGAAGCTTGAAGACAATTAATTAGACTTTATTGAAAAAAAACACAGCATGCCAAAGAGGACAATCAACAGTTTACCCACAAAATTATCTATCCATCCATCCATCCATCCATCCATCCATCCATCCATCCATCCATCCATCCATCCATCCATTTTGTAACAACCCGGCCGACAACATTCCGTTTAACAAATACGACATTAAACATAATTACATTAAACAAAAATATAACACTTTTGTTTCCGCTCCCGTTTTTCATTTCAAAGATCTAACACTGTTCTATGTCCACAAAAGTCCTTTTTCTCTCAGATATTGTTTGTAAAAATGTGTCAAAATCTGTGTCAGTAACACGTCTTTGCTGAGATAATCGGACAGTCTAAAGTGTGCAGTTTTGTCAAACAGCACATTGCCGCAGATGTCAAGTTTTGAAGAAGTGTGCAATTGTCATGCTGACAGAGCCGTTGCCTGTGAATGGA
This sequence comes from Parablennius parvicornis, assembly GCA_900302745.1. NCBI lineage: Eukaryota > Metazoa > Chordata > Actinopteri > Blenniiformes > Blenniidae > Parablennius > Parablennius parvicornis. The sequence goes on along the minus strand of OMNM01052787.1, from coordinate 27,143 downwards.
ATGTTCATTTCTCGACCATAAGCCCTCCCTACAGGCTTTTCAGAGAGTTATTACAGCCTCACAAACCATGTGTAACCACACGAGCCCAGGACCTCCACATCCACAATCTCCACTGCTAAGGTGGTCTGAAAAGCAGCCACCCGGACGGCTGCTGCAAAACAATCGGTTTGTATAACACAAGAATTTCTGCACAAACTGTCATGAAGCTCATCTGCATGCTGGTCATGCTCATCACTTTCTCCACCTGACTGCACTTTGTCGCCCATGGCGACGGTGGGCCTAGGGTATTTGAAGGTGTATGCTATGGAGCATTTTATTGATGGCAATTTGAATACACAGAGATATTGTGACAAGATCCTGAGGCCTGTTGCTGTGCCTTTCATTCACGACCATCAGCTCCTGCTGCAACATGATAATGCTCGGCCCCATGTTGAAGGATCTGGACAAAACTCAACTCCTACAATGCTGAAAATATTCCAGTTCTTAATTGGAAAGTAGATTCAGCAGATATGTCGCCCATTGAGCGTGTCTGGGATACTCTAGCTCCGTGTATACAGCAGTGTGTTCCAGTCTCTACAAAAAGATTTTTTTTAAAATATATTCCTTTTAGGTAAAGTGTTGAATTCTGTTAATCTGCATTACGGCGTACTTGCCGTCTAAATCGTCTCTCCTGTGATTTCACTCATGAAGGCCACCGCACACACGACTCGAGGGAGTCCTCTGGGAATTATCAGAGGGAATTCCTCTTGGAAGCCACTTATCCTTATATAACGCATGTAACACGTTATTTCTGTGCCTCAACACACATTAAGCCGCTTTTTTTTTTAAAAACACTTAAAATGATCATCTGTGATTAATGTGTATTTCACTCCCCCCAAAAAATTTCTTGAGCAAAGTGATCATAGAATCCGGTTTGGACGGTGCCGATAGAGCGTCAAAAATCTGTCACCAGTCAATGACGAGACATGGACAAAACAGGAGGTTAGCTGGAGAGCTGTGCCAACAAATGGGAAATAAAGCTGAATAGATCTTGGCCAAACGAGTCTTGGTGCAAACTAATTACGTCCGCCAAGGACGTCATAAAATCGCCTGCGTTTATTTATTTATTTATCTGTCTGTTTGCAGGATTACGTCAATACTACTTCACCAAATTTTCACCAGAGATGGATCTTAGGCCCCAGATGACTCCATTACATTTTGGGAGTGATCTAGATCTGGATCTGGATTCTGGATCCGGATTTCAGTTTTTACATTCTTAAGTAAATTGTGTCAAAACTACTAGACAGATCTTCACCAAATTTTCACCACAGATAAACATTAGATTATAGAAGAATCGATGTTGGAAGTGCTCCGGATCTGAATCTGAATCCTAATTTGGAAACCGAATCCAGATGAAAATTAGAATGACAATGCTGATAATATGTCTTTCCTTCTGTGTCCACGTCAACGTTGGCGGACGTCAGAAATCTCTGATTGCTCTTGTTTAAATTGAAAAAGACTGTGTTTTGCACAAATGTAAAATTTTCTGTATTAACCGTCCAAAATCTTCCTCACCACCATCTTTAATGGTGCCCAATAGCTCTGGATGAAATAAATATCAGTTTGATGATATGAGGGATTGGCAATACAAAATTCTAAATGGAAAAATCAAGGTGCAACATGTGGCCACAGAGTTGTGTAGTAGTTAGCAGTCCTCATATCACTACAATAAAAAGTCCAGGGTAACGGGCCTGTTTTCCTTTTTAACCCCTTGAGGAGACTCTTTAGCTAAAGCATAATCTCCAGTGAAGCAGCACCACTTCCCAGTATTGCACCAGTTTTAACTTGCATGAAATAACCGGTTCAGATTAACGACCGCAGAGTTTGAGGCTGAGAATGAGGATGTGGGACAATCCTGCACGCGCGTCTTATGAAGGATAATTACATGTTGAAGCAGCACTGTTAACCCACGGGTGACCTAAAGTGTGATCAGTCCCGAGGATCCCTGGTCGTGGCGATCAAAGCTCCGAGGGCCTGTTTTAGTAAATCTGCCTTCAGACGATTACTGTTTCCCAGAATAGGGTTGAGTAGATGGACCACCACTGACTTCAGGCAACGAGGGCAGTCGGTAACTATTAGATTCTTCACAACCAGCATCCACAGCGATGAAGGGGGATGATTGATATCTGACTGCTGAGAGCAAATTTAGAGAGTTTCTTCAGAGTTTGACACTAGCGGAAAATATCTTGTATAAACTAACTGGACTCGAAAGGACAATGGGTCAACAAAAGGTCTGAATGAACCGCAGAAATCCAGTTTCTCACAATATTTGCAACACTTGAGCAGGTGATTGTGGTTTTTTTTCCACAATCAAATCATAAGCTGTTGAAATGTTGTGGATCACACAGCTGTTTGAAACTTGACCATCATGTGACGGTCATGCAGCAGCGACTTTTTCATGAGTGACCATGAAAGTACGTTTCCTTATCCAGGACTATGAAATTAGAGGGAAAAAAAACCATCACTGTTTTAACCAATTCAATTTAAAATGTTAATAAATAAATCAAACGACGATCCTCAACAAAATCATTAAGATCTCATCGATTATTTAAACAGCCATCTGATGCAGTAATCCAACTGTGTATCACATACTTTGATTTGTTGCGTCACTTGTGGAAAAACAAAGTAATTAAAAAACTCAGAATTCAGTGTTTCTCAAACACTTTATCTTATTTTCAGAACCAACTAAACCGTTTCTATTGTATTAAAGAAAAAAACTCAACTCTGTGGATTGTTTACAAAAGATAGCATGTCACAATAAACTCTAAAACGAAGTTTCAGTTTCAGTAGATTGGTCATCAACATTAAATTATCAAGTTGTATTTAGGGCAACTAATGCCTGGTAATTATGCTAATAGGCAATTCATTGGTTGGGGGTTTTTTTCCCCATAGTTTGTAATAATAATTATGCAGTAGAATAACTGCCCAAACAAAAGGTTTCCACTTTATTACTTAAAAATACAATAAAGAAAAAAAATAATTTTCAATGTGAAAAATGGTATAAATACATACTTGGGAAATTAAGTAATTTCCTATTCAGTTAACATGCTTAGGGCTACTTAAAGCAAATAAGTACTGTCGATACCTTTAATAATCAGGAAGAACATGCAAACTCTGCACAATAAAAATCCCCCCCAAGTCTGAAACAGGTGTTCTCAAATTATAGCAAATTTGATTCCAGAAGTTTTGAATCAAACATGCTTTGTAATTTGATTGTGTTTCATACATGTAGTTCCTTTTAGATAAGGTCAATTTTAGGGGAATATTGCTAATTATAGTGAGAAAGATTAAGGCTAACAATTATATATTAACTTGTCTCCATCTTGCTTTTCCTTGCTCATTCAATTCTTTTTGTAAATATGGGTCAGATGTCTAGACAGATGTCTGGATAGATAGATTGATGTCTGGATAGATTGATGTCTAGGTAGATTGATGTCTAGGTAGATTGATGTCTAGATAGATTGATGTCTAGATAGATTCCCCATAGATTGATGTCTAGGTAGATTGATGTCTAGGTAGATTGATGTCTAGGTATATAGATGTCTAGATAGATAGATATTTCAGACTCGGGGTCCATAAAATACAAACAAAAAAAAAAAACCATATAAAATGGTTTAACAGTCAAATGTTAAAAGCCACTTATACCAGTGCTTCCAGAGCGGAGACGAGCAGCACTGTTTGCGATGTTCACCAGTGGAAGCACAATGTCATTTTCTGCGTCTTATAGCCGACTGATAAACCTATACATTAGATGTCTCAGTACAGTTTGGAGAGTGTTCACACGGGCAGTCACAAACATTTCACTGGCACTAGTCCCCGTAGACATTTTTCAACAGTATTCTCAGTACATCATTATAGGTCACTTTTATTTTTTTTTTTTTTGAATGCTCACTTTATTTATACTCTGTCCACAGATGTGCAATGTACAGACGCGAGGTAATTACTTTTCATCATGCTGGAAATGTCCCTTTGGTGACATAGTTCTGATTTACTGACAAGATTTTAAACAGATACTTAACAGATTGAAATTTTATGTCATTTTGTGGTGGAAAAACATACAGAACGATGTCTAAAAAGGAAATAAAGGAGATGATGACTACGTATATCTTCAGTGATATTTAACTGAGTTTTTATCCAAAATTGTTGACAATTGTACAAACTCTTCTTTAACATATGTACCAAAGCATGTGTAATTGATTTAAAGCAACAAGAAAGTTTTTTTTTTTTTTTTGGAATATCAAACAGATAGAAACAGAAAAAGGAAAACATGTCACCTGTGACAGATGAACTAAAAGTCAATCGACAGACACACAACAGCCTTTGTGTCATTTCATCAGTTACTCATGTAGGAAGCAGCCAGAAAGGCTTAGTCTAATTAATTACCCGCGGCGGTGACAGAGCGGCTCTTCGTCATCAGTTAGTTATACGGATTCATTAAAACCATGATCTTATTAAAAGGCCAACAAGTTGATATGATCAGTAAACAGTCTGACCCAGTTTGATTCTGTAAGTGGACTTGATAAGGGTTTAAGTGTTGAACTTCTTACAGGAACCAGAGCTGCTGCATGTGTGACATGAACTCCCTCTACTGGGAAACTTTAGAAACGAAGCAGGTCAGTGGGAAGAAAAACAGACACCTTCTTTCCTGGTCAAATAAAAACAACTACATGAGGCACAAATCAGGAGTTTATTTGAGCGTGCACAAGTGACCGTGTAAGACTAATTTGCCTGCATAGTTCAGTAAAAATCTAACGGGATTCGCTCCTCTGCCGTATTCAAATGTCTTCTTCCATTTGCAACTCCACTCTGGGGATGCAAATGGTTTGGCACAGATACACAAATATAAACACTTTCATTTTACTTTACAGTTTCTGTTATGTATAAATACAAAAAAATAAATGAAGGCAAGTCAAAAGAAAAGCCACAGCGGTGACGCTTAGGCGCCGTTTACACGATTACATTCCAAGTAAAAAATAGAAAGTTTCTGTATTTTAGTTTCGGAAAGTAGAAACTCTAAAAACGATGCCAGGCCACGACTTCCTTGTTTTTGTAACGAAACCACAACAGACGATGCACGGTAAACATAAACAATGGTGACAAAGTTGGATTGTAATTAGTGGCTCTGAACCATTAAAACCACCAAGTCCCAGGAGAATATGGACTGGAAGTCATGACACTCTGGAGACCAACTTCGTTGTTAGTGTCCACCTACTGAGCATATGCCGAAGAACTATTCACGACGCTCAAGGTGTGCCCGTGCAGCAACAGCGATTCCGCCGTCCACAAGGAGTGGAGGCACGAGCGTTTCCGGAATGTGGCGTTCTCTCAACGTTTACATGACTACACGCTCAGAGTGTTTTTTTTTGAAAACTTCGTTGTCTCCGAGCACCCAATGAAACACAATGAAAGCTTTCCGTTTCCACACATTGCGATAAAAAAAATATATAGAATTCACAGGAGGACTAATGAAAATCTCAAGCACACAGTGGAAACTCGTATTCATCTTTCATTGGCATTGCAGTGCGAGTTAAAGTGATCAGTACGGAAGGCGGCATGTGCCTTTTAACCTGGCACGGATAAAACTCAACGAGATCATTCGCATGACCCACATTCAAAGTGGCTTTGTGCAGCCGAGGCCACGCAGCATCCGGTGGTGCACCACATGGAAACAAAAAAAAAAACAAAAAAAAAACAAAGCATACACAGCAGCAAACCCACAAGAGGTTCAGGAAGGCACAACGGAGTGTGTCAGTCATCAGATTTCTTCAAGCATGACAAGAGAGCCCGGATCAATGTAAGCCGGGTCAGACTGGGGCGTCTCCTGGTCGAACAGAAACTGTCTGAATACGTTGTACACCATCTCCCTGCTGACCACGAAGAGTCTGAGCGGCTCCAGCTCCTCCTCCGGCAGCACAAAGCTCAACTCGTACTCACTGATCACCGAACCATTTCTGTGAGGAGGAGGGGGGGGGAGAGAAAATGGGTCACAGGTGCCGCTCACCAAGTTTCACGCAGAATGGCTGAGAAAAAAAAAAAATCACAGCTCGTTTTTACCTGAAAGCGGAGATCTCGGACTTGGAGAAGTATCGGCCCAGAGCGGTGGAGGAGCGGTAGAGGTCAGACAGCTGGATGAAACAAGAGTAAACAACCTGATGCTGAACTTATCGTGAGGTCTAAAAAGAGAGAAGTGGAGTCGCTCAGATGTCATTTAAACAAATGACTCAGCTGAAACTCGCCTCTCAAACTCAACCACTTCGCTGTTCTTTGCCTAAATTCCTCCTACTGGGTCTAATTGGTGGTTTGAGTTTAGAAGAAGTCAGTCTCCATCCTGGACGAATCAGCGAACACACTAATCACTACACCATAACCAGGTGTTTGTCGTACTGCAACTCTCGTATAGCGTGTTTTAGGAGAACCCTGAATAATGCTTCAGTTGTTAATAAAAAAGCATTATTCATTCATTTTGTTGTCATGTCTGCATTATTGTAGGAGTGCAGATTAAACTCACTTCGTAATCTCCGATAATGGAGGTTATGTTTTTGCCAGGGTTTGTCTGTCTGTCTGTCTGTTAGCGGGATTACGCAAAAACTCCTGACGTGGTCTTCCTAAAAACAATTCACAAGATGTGTCTTGACCCAACTTAGATTCCATTAAATGTTTGAGAGTGATCCAGATAACCACCTGGATACGAAAAAATATCAACGATCCTGTTTTTCCCTTTTACTTATCATTGAGCCGTAAGGCTCAATAAGGTCAGAAAATATTCAGAAAGTTAACATTGGAAACAACATTTACCAGTTTCAAAAATCAGAACTCATAGAAAATTGTTTCGATTCTCTAGAAATTTGACATGTATATTTGGAAGATCATTGCCCTGAATTGTGCCAAATTTAATCTGTATCCGATCCAGATTAACGATAGGGCGGCACTTTGAAGTTGGGAAAGTTTAACATTGAAAACGCCATTTGGCGGAGGTCTGTGCTCTCTGAGTGCTTTTCTAGTTTATGGTGAAAGTAGAAGATGTGGTGCTTCGTGATCTTGTCTCATCGCGAGATCTGCTGTCGTATTTCTTTACCATTTGTGTGTTTTAGTGCGACATTGTGATGCACAGTGTGTAGAACCAGAGATGATTGCGTTTGTTCTTATTGTACACATCCTGGTGAAAATGGAGGTCAGCAAATATCTGCCTCAGTTACAAAGGTTGAAGGCTTGAAGTGGAGGTCATTATCGGGCAGGTTTTGTTGACACGTTCAACCGACTCACACAGCGATGATGGCCGACGGCGAAGGAAAACCACAGAAATACAATTCCTGTTTCGCCTGAGCGTGTTTGTTTTTCCTCTGTTTAATGAAATCAATTCAGAATTATCATTGTCATTAAAAGGTACTAATAAACACATGGTTAAAACCCAAGCAGTCCAAAGCACTGCAGGATAATATATCACTTTGTGTGTGTGTTGAGTAAAATATTACTTCAAGTAACTGAACTGAAGTATCCTCTTTTTTTTATACATCAAAATACATTATATTGCCAAAAGTATTCACTCAGCTCTACAAATCATTGACTTCAGGTGTTTTTGGCAAACATTTAGACACCTTGTGCGAGACCACGAAGCATGAGGGGAGAAAGCCGCAGTGTGACAAACACACGGTTGTCATAGAAACGTCATCACTACAACCAGTGAATGTGGATGCGACTGAGCCAAACCTTGTCCTGAAGGTCCGCAGCCAGTTGTTGGCTCTCGTTAGATGAAAGGTCGAAAAGCTCCTCTGTGAAGACAATGTTTGGCATCTTGAAGCTCCCGTTAAAATGTCGAGGAACTTTAAACGACGAGGGGTCGAACTTCTCGTCCTCGTCCTCGTGGATCGCTGCTCAAAGAGACGCTCGGTTAAAGATTCAGAGATGGAAAAGCTATGGCTGATTTATAGAGCTAATGTTATAAAACAATGACTTTACCTGAGCACACAGTCAGCGAGATGAGAATCACAGCGATGATGATCAACAATAATAAGATGAAGATCATCCAGAGTTTGACTTTCCAGAAGACATTCTTATTCAGCTCGTCCACTATCCTGCACACGGCGCCGAACTGGAAACAAGTCAAACCGCATCTGTCAAATCTTCAGGATTTTCAAGACGGAAATTCTCCTCAAGCGGGAAACTAGTAGAAAATACCACTCCTGATATCAAAGGAGCTCCAGAGGATGGACTTTCATACCTTATTAGGAGGGGTTTCACTTTGAGCTTCTGCTTCGCTGGCAGAGGGCAACGCTTCCCCATTTTCTCTGACGGCCTGCACATCAAATAGAGATGAATCACTTTCCTCGCTTCACTGGAAATTAATAGAACCGCCTCGCTGCAGAGAGGGAATTCAGGCTACATCACTTTGTGCTGACAGTCAGTGACCTCAGCGGGACACAGGAGCTCATTTTCCCCCCCATAATAAACACAAACCTTCGGCAACGGAGAACACGTGCAGTAGTTAAGCTTTTTAAAAAAAAAAGCAGGTCTGTCACCTCTTATGAGGTCGTTTGCGACCCTTTGCTTCACACCAATTTGTATAATAGGATTAACTTCCATATTTCTTGTAAATTTCAATTTTTTTTTTTTTAATTCTAGGCCTAAAGCTACTATGAGTAATGAGACAATGCAAAATACCAGAAAAAAAAAAAAAAAAAAAAGACAACCTTGAAACTTTAGGTGTTTTTGGCAAACATTTAGAAGTTCACCTGCTGCTGAAGCAACGTGCTGCTCTCACATGCATGGAGATCCCCGTTGGGCAAGCGGTCTCCGCAACCCATTTGTACCTACAGAACGAAACATTTTGAATTAAATACGATACAGTTAGAGAAAGACAGCGCATGTGCACGTGTGACATAAGCATGATCACATTAGCTCTCACGGTTTTTCTCTGACGATTCTACATGAATGTAAAGAATGCAACTGGTGCTACTGTTACAATTCAGATTGTACACTAAAGATATATTTATCATTTCAATAAGTTCAGTTTTTTTTAGCAGCTGGAAGTGAGCCCACTTCTATCGGTAAAACTCAAGACATTATTATTCTCTTTAATGTTTGTGTTTTTTTTTTTAATTAATTTAGTCGAACTTTTCAATTCCAATATGAATTTGAGTGTTTTATCACTTTATATATTCTGAATTTTATGTATTTATGATAATGCATTTTTCTTTAACATACTAAATATGAATGTCATAAACACAATGAAGAATATATCACATTAACCTACAAAAGAACCCTAATAAATATTTTATTTAATTTTAAATTAAACATTTAAGTTTTTTGACTGTCATGAACTAATCCAGCATTTGCCCAAACAGGCCAATATAAAACAGAGTTTTCCTCTCCTGGTGTGTGTGTTTGACATGAAGGTGTGTGTGTGTTTGTTAATCTGCATGTCAGTGTGTTTGTTCTATGGTTCTCTGTTTTATGAAGCTTGGGGGGGGGGGGCTTCATTCAGACCACGGGGGTCAAAACACACAAATAGTGTCACTGCAACCTTTAAATTTAAAGCTGTTGTTGTCGTTGTGGCAGAGTATACGCGACGGAAATGTCTATATTTTCACAAAAACAAAAAAATGACAGCAACCTCAACATAAAGCCAATTATATTGAAACCTGGTGCAAAATAGTGACATTTTCAAAATACAATTCTCCTTCAGCTGCTGCATTACGTGTGTTTTCACACACACCCTGACAGCATGGGTATCTTGCTTTCATGCTGCTATCTCTCCGCATTGTGTCGTGTCTACTCTGTTTCAAGATTGTCTTTTTAGCGTGAAACAATTTGTTACAGTCGTTTCTTGTAGTTTTACTTTCTCCTCATTTAATTCTATCATGAAGTCTTCTTAAAACTCAAAAGAAAATAATAATTAACAACTGGAAATTTTTTTTGTTTTTTTTTTCTTTTCTTCCTTTTTTTTTTTTCCTGTTCGACCCCCCCCCAAAAGCATTCTTGTGGCCACCAGGGGGGACACAGACCACACTTTGAATACCACTGGTCTATAAAACACAAGAAACAGATATGAGTGTAAACATAAAACCACGTTTTTAGATAAACGTATTTAGATAAGTGATAAAACTTTGTCATTGTGTGGTGAGCTGTCATGGTGTCCAGTGTAGTTTGTTTACACCTGTTAAACACAATAAAGTCATATAATCCTGTACTCACCAGCTCATTTGGGTAATGTGCGGCTCCATTCGGGGAGTGTTTCCTGAGTCCGTCCAGCTCAGAGTCCATACCGAGGGAAACTTTGTGAAACTACGTGAGACACTGTGAAGAGGAGACAGA
>OMNM01052783.1:3101-16840 GCA_900302745.1 Parablennius parvicornis | reverse complement strand
CACCAAATTTAGCAACATCTGTATTGGAATATAAAAGAGTTTATCAAAGTTTTCAAGTTCAGCTGTTTCAAAGAATTTAGATTTTCACACAGTCATCATGTGTGCATATTTCCATTCATACACCTGTCCATCACATGCATACATAATGCACTGAAAGTCTGCTCTGACAGACAAAATAACACACACCAATTATTTAGAATTGGGACATTTCATCTGTAATTCATAATCTCTGTGTTCCCTGCATTGATTTTGGATTCCCTGTTCTTCAACTTGCTCTGTCCAGATTTTTAAGTCCTCCTTTTAAATCTGACAGAAAGCATGGGAGAATTTTGAAAAGCTCCTGTTTTTGGGTGATGCTATCCAGATTATTATTCAGAATGCACTCAAACTGAAAGCACAATCTATGCGAGTGAACAAGCAATTTACTACACGATTTTAACAAATCAGGTCCAGTGTAATAAAGCTCCAATGCACACAAACAACTTTCTTAGAAATTTAATTCACAGCTCATGTCGTACATGAAGTTTTGCCTCGATATGAAAGGACAACCTGATATACATCTTGCATTTACCCTTATATATCAGATGGTTGGGCACTTTCCAGCACTGCTGCGGGCGATTTATGGAGGACAGACAAACAACGAGGGACGAACAGATGAGTGAGCGGACAGATGAATAAACAAACAAAGGGATGGATGTATACTTAGTCCACTATGCTTCCTCACATCTGTCTACATCTTTGCTAGCCCTTTATATCAGTCTGTATTTAATCGCGACACCCCCTCTGCTCTCTTCCCCAGCTCTAATTGTGATCCCGGCCTTTATTTCACAATCAGTGTGGTACTTGGATTACGATAATACACTTCCCCTCCACCAGATTCCCATACAGTACAATGCAGTCAGTTTAGCCAAAAAAAACCCTCAGTGAGCTTAAAGCTTAGAGGGCCAAAGTAAAAGCCCTATAGAGGATTACGATCCAGCCCCCGAGGTCCCTTATTTTAGAAGAGAGGCCAGGAATGCTCTACATCTCTAACACCCCCAGTAATCCTACACTGTACTGCCATACTGTACGTGTGTGTGTGTGTGTGTGTGTGTGTGTGTGTGTGTGTGTGTGTGTGTGTGTGTGTGTGTGTGTGTGTGTGTGTGTGTGTGTGTTTGAAGGGATGTAGGGGAAAGAGGGCACAGTTTGTGGTTCGAGAAGCTCTCAAGCTTGTCAGGTAGAGGTCAACTGAGTCCAACAGATGGATTGAAACTGGATCAATAGGTCAGAGAGAGAGCGTGTGTGTGTTAAAAAGTCATGAACTTTATTTTTGAACCTTTGCATTTTTGTCTGTTTGCTCTTGTCTCCAACTCAGACCCACTTTGAGATGTACTTTCCAGCTCTCTTAGTGACGTTTTTCATGGTTACCGTATATTCCCGTGCTGATTGTTGGCGTTCCGGTTGGACAGGAGGGGACAGTGCACAAGCTCTCCGAAGAGGCATCTCACTCTCATTATCCAATGTACAATGGTGCGTGGCGCTCACATCTGCCCGCATTGATTTGTGTTTGCGGATGTGCCTTTTGTGAGAGGTTAAATCCACCGCTGTCTAATGATGCTTTCATGTTGTCTGTCTCTTCATCTCCCACTCCGTCTCTGCCGTCATCCCTCGCTCCCCTAATAAAGAGAACAGGGCAATATGCATCAGACATCAAACAACATCAAAGCCCACATACTGTTTACCTGCCGTGCTTTCTCTCCTTCATGTCCTCGCTCTGCTTTCGAGTGGTTTTTTTGCACACACATTACCCGTCTGCAGACGCCGTTTGATGTGGAGCATCTGCAAACAGTGTCTCCACGGTACACTGCGACGCTGTCCATGTCTGATGGGTGAATTCAATTCAGTTCAATTCAACTTTATTTATATAGCACCAAATACAACACAGTCATTTCTAGATGCTTTTAACAGAGAAAAACCCAACAAATCCACATGGGCAAGCAAATCGACTGTGACGGTAGAAAGGAAAACTCCCTTTTAACAAGAAAAAACCTTTGCAGAAACCAGACTCAGAGGTGGTGGCTTTTCTGCTGGCCTGTTGGGGTGAGAGAATAGAGGACAGGATAGATAGACAGACAGATTGGAAGAGGGTTGCAAACCCTGGTTCGGGTAGGTGGGGAGGTAGAAGAGAAGTAGAAAGAGAGGTGGGGGGTGAGGATAGAAGAGATGAAAGGATAGAACAGATGTTCGGGTAGGGGATGGACCCTGGTTCGGGTAGGGGGCAGACCCTGGTTCGGCTTGGGGGCAATACAGACACTGGTCAGGGTAGAGGAAGGTAGAGAGAGAGAGGTAGAGAGAGAGGCAGGGGAGCAGAGAGCATTAAAGTGTCATAACAAAAGCCCTAACTATAAGCTTTAGTAAATAGAAAAGTCTTGAGTCTGGCCTTAAATGTAGAGACCGTGTCAGCCTCCCTAACTGAAACTGGGAGCTGGTTCCACATCAGGAGAGCCTGAATGCAGAAAGTCCTGTCTCCCATTGTACTTTTAGAAAACCTAGGAACCTCCAGTAAACCAGCACTCTAAGAACAAAGTGTTCTTCTGGGGAGATATGGGACTATCCGTTATTTAAGCTATGATGGAGCCTGGTTGTTAAGAGCTTCCAATTGTGTCCAGCAATGAACTAAAACCTATATTAAGCTTATCATTATCAACATCTACATGAATGTTGAAGTCACCCACTATACCTTTTTTGTCTGAACTCAGTAATAAAGTAGAGAGAAAGTCTGTGAATTCTGAGAGAAATTCAGAGTATGGCCCAGGAGGATGATACACAACAACAAATACAACTGGTTGCTGTGTTTTCTGGTTAGAGTGCATAAGATTCAGTGTGAGGCATTCACAGGATATCTGGTTAGTTTTAGTTCTGGGATTAATAAGAAGACTAGAGTTGTACATAGATGCTAATCCTCCCCCTCGTCCGGTTTCTTGAGGGATATTATATTTAGCATGAGTGTTGGAAGTTGCTTCATTTAGGCTGAGATAGTCATCTATTTTTAATCAGGTTTCAGTGAGGATAAATAAATCAAATTAGTGATCTATTATCAAACCAGTTACAAGTAAAGATTTGGGTGAAAGTGAACAAATATTTAACAATCCCCATTTGATTGTAGTTTGGTTTTGCTTGCACTTACCTGTATAGGCCGTTTTGATTTTTATCAAATTTTTACGATTAATTCCTCTCCTGTGGAATTCGTCTTGTCTTGGATAAAATGGTCGTGGAACAGATACAGTCTCCACGTGATGTGTCAAATTTTTGTTGTTAGAGTGTGAGGAGGCAGCAGGAAAGAGAGTTTTGTTTTGAGAGCACAGATGATGGCAGTGATATTGACAGAAATGGACTGTCATTATCAAAAAGCAGTGACCGAGGAGGACAGTAGAGGGTGCTGGTGCTGTCAACAGCAGCCTGAGGAGTCCACGAGGATGGACATTCGGGGGCGTGTCCTTGGAATGTAAACAGTCAGGACCGAGAGAAAGTGTGAACCGCGTGCTTAATATTGGAAGCTAACATATGATTACCAAGGATGCAGAACAAGTTAAAGTTATCAACAAAACCTATATTGTGGTTTCTGCAAGCAGAAGTAAGAAATGTGTTCAGGCTTAAAATTCTGCTGAAGCACTCAGAGCCTCTGCCGAGTGTGGGAAAGGGACCGGACTCTCCACAGCTACTTAAAAACTTTAAAAGCTCATTAAAGTCCTTCTTAGTCACTTCCGACTACCGACGGGCCGTATCAATAGGACCTACATGGACGACAACTCGTTGGATGAAGGTGGGGAGTGAGCGGAATAGCTGCGGGAGCTTAGTGAGAATCACAGGGACCGTGGCATAAAGAAGACAGTGTGTGATCGCATTGAAGAACCAAATGTTTCAGGTGATGGAGTCTCCTATAATTAATGGTGTTGGAGAGAAGAGAGGACGAGGAGAAGGCGGTGGATGAGGATGAGGAGATGACCGGGCAGGGTCGGTCTGTGGTGAGGCTGTCGCGGCAACAGGAACGGAGCGGTGCTGCAGGCTGCTGGAACTTCTCATCAGGCTTCATGCAGGACTCTGTGGCGAGCAGAGGAAAAGAGGGTCGTTGGTCTGGCAGCGGGAGGCCGCTCCAGCGGTGTTGTTCATCCGATGATGAAGACCTTGCGGCTGTTGGGGGCGCAGGTAGATCCAGGTGAGGAGCTGCAGATGGAGGGGAATTCCTGTGAAAAGCTGCTGGTGCCACAGTAGCAGGAGCAGGATCCTCGACTGGGTTGACTGGGACATCATTGGCCAGCAGAGCGTAGTAGTTGGACAGGCTGTGTCCAGGAGGTGAACCCGCAGCGCCTGAGCGTCTTCCACGGCCCCGACCTACCACTTCCGACCATAGCGGCTGATGGCTGGGGGTCGAGCAGGAGGAAGAGCGAGGACAAGTGTCAGGATCCCTGGCAACCATGTCCTGAAGGTCTTGAATGGCAGCTTTGAGTGAGGCGAATGGTTTTGACTGGCTCGCCGTCACCTCCATGAAGCTGGACAAGATGGCCTCCTTCTTTCCCAGTTCTTCGGAGAGCCGTCGTATATCATCGTTAAGGTCAGTGACGGTTTTATTAGCCTTTTGGAGTAAGGCATAATCCTCAGAAGGCATGATTTGATCGATGGTGGCGTGGCGAGGCGTCACTCATCAACAGGCGCCTCCACACGTCCTGTATCGCATAGGAAAAGTCTTTACCAACAAGTAGCCAAGTCACCATTGTGAGTGAGTTTTATCCCACTTTGATTGCAGCTATACAGGTGTGATTTGTACCCATAGTAGTCCCACATGTAGCAGCAACCATGGCTCCTTGGCATCTGCTGTGGAGCTTTTACAACTGGGAGCATCATACAACCAAACGTCATTCATGGCCACAATCCCAATCTCTTGAAAGCTGTCTCCACAAAATATGTTTCACCATCAATGTTGTTTTTAAAAAATTTTATTATCCTCAGATCAAAGGTAAACAAAGAAGACCATAAATGCCAATGTCCCTCCAGCAAAGATAAGATGTGACTGAAAATAGATTACAGAATCGACATAACATCTGTTGAGCTGTCCTTTGGTCCATTTGGTTTGGGTCCAATATTTTCAAATTTATTTACTCCTTCTACTTCATTGGATGTTGAACTCATATTAGTTATTCATCACATAGAGCCCAGTTGGATCTAAACCAGAAAAGAGCAGAACACTTTTTTTTTTATCTTACAATGAAGAGTGTGAAAACTATGTAATTGAATTATCCTGTTGGCAGGTTAATCAGCTGTTGAATTGTTGTATTTTGTTTTGATATTGCTGGTGACCGGTACAATGTGCCCTTTGCCTTCATCTCAATGCCAACTAGTATGAACATTAACCAAAACAACCCTGTCCAGGATCTGGCAGGTGTGGAGGATTAATGAATAGTTTGGTTACCTCTGATTGGTCACGGTCAGGATGATAAAGTCAGAGCATGATACTAGCTTTGTAAAAAGTATTATAGTGCATTTGGTCAGGGTGGGTCAGACAGAGGTCAGTCATTGAACAAAGACATAGGAGGACTTATAACTGCTGAGTGATTTTATTTGAGGTGTGTGTAGGATCAAAGGGTATGAGGGATGTTCTCAGGAGTTCAGCATTGACAAAGACGTGTATGTGTGTGCGCTTGCGTGCGTGCATCCGTGCGTGTGTGTGTCTGATGAAGTGAGGTGTCCTGCCCTCCTCCAAGGGCCTGTAACTCAGGGTTTTCATCAATCACTCCTCTTCCTGCTCATTGCCCCTTCCACCTCTCTCCTTTAATTCTCTTTTACACAGATTTGAAAACCTTCTTCAGTTAAACCTGCTGTCTGTAGTGTTCTTTTTTCTACTTTCTACCTTGTCTCCCCTTGTGCCCTCTAACACTGGTATACTCATAAACTTTTTAATCTTTCTGTTTGCCCTACCTTGTCCTCATCTTCATTTTATCTTCATTTCTTTCCACCGCTGTCCCTTTGTCTTCCCCGGCCTGTCACTCTCTCTCTCCCCCAATGTATTTGTCCTCATCACCCTGTACTTTAGCTCCAGGTGAGTACGACTGTGGCAGGTACAGCGTACCCACAGTTGCCACGATTTATAAGCAGATTTTTACAGCAGATTGGTTGCCTAACAATCACCTATCAAGGAGAAAGTCCTCCTCCTACGTCTTCATTTCCTCTTGGACTTTTTACAGACCTCAACTTTCATCCCAATGACCCCGTTTATTTTTAAAGCACAATGTAAATAGCTGGTTGTGTTTCAGTCTCAGACGTGCCTCCATCTGTGTGAATATTCTCCACACACTCATTCAAATTTGGGGTTTTCTTATTTTTTGGTTTACCCACAGTATTTGTATTGCCCTCCAATTCATATGCTGCATGATATATGAGAAATGCGATGTTTCCATATATATAGCCAAAAAAAAGGCTGCCTGTTCTTTGTTACAGCTTTATAAAATTGATACCGAAAGAGGGAGCACAGACAATCAAATATTAATTAATGCGTCTGCAAGTCGACCTTCTTTTGAAATCATCCTCTTTCTGTATTTTCATGTTTATCTTTGTATTTTAACCTCATCTTGAACTACGAGTGAGTACGAGATTCGCCCGCTGCCTTAAGCAACACCCTCCCCACCAAAAAAAAAACAAAAAACAGGCAAATTAGTTTCCCCCAAAACCCTCAGCATGAGTTAACTAGCGAGCATTAGTCGGAGAAGTCGTCCTGCTGAGCTCCCCTTGGTAGTCTGGAACAAAAACGCCAGCAGGGGAAGTTGAAAGGACTTCAGTGTAACGTTAGAAGCGTCGTCGGCACTGGAGCTGTTTTTCATTTACATCCTCGAGTGAAGTGCGAGGCGACAGAGAGCGAGGAAGAGGAAGGAGGGATAGCATAGAGGAGAGATGGAGCGCTGTTCTGAGGAATGCTGTTTGGGAGGGAAAAAGATGTGAGGATATGGCGATATCCTCCAGAGGGGTGTTTGCTAGCTTTGAGCCATCCTTGGCTGTTGAAGCGCAGACAGACATGTGCTTCATAGCACATTTAGCAGCAAGTTGATAGAAGTCCAACAGCGTCCACGGACTGCCAAACAGGTGGTGAGAGACAGTGAAGGTGCAGCCCACATAAAACTGTAAAACTTCCCTAAATATAAGATTTCTGAGCTGTGTCTCATTCGTTATTTCCATATGCGGATGTATGTTATGTCTGGGTGCATGCTTCCCATGAATCCATGTGTTTCCAAGTGTGTGTGTTCATTCAACACGCCTTCATGTTCATTTCCACATATCAGATTCTGATGGCTGTTTATATCCATTTGGACATTAACTCCTCTCATGTTTCAAGAGGAACCAGCAACATGCTGGAGCAGCCGAAACACGAGACATCACGTCTGCCCCTAAACTATTATTTTTCTGGTTTCCAACACATTTGAAATGCTGGATCAGACTTTGATACTGAGCTAATCTGCATGGCTTTCTTCCATTGTTAAGGAAAAAAATGTATAACAAAAGTATAAAATTCAAACATCTTGTGCCTTTCTTGTGGATTATAAAAGTAGAAATAGTTGTTTCTTTTTTACTCTGCTGCTCTTTATTTTTCAAAGTAATGGAGTCACATTTTTGCCAATAAAACATTGAATATCTGTTCATAATAAGAGGAAAATAATGCCAGAAAATAACAGCTCACCACAGCAGGAGGTGACGTGTTTGAACAGTCTGAAACTGAGGCTGAGACGTTTACAGTTCTATTACCATTGAAGTCTTCAACTGGAGTTTTCAAAAATGCCACATGACATTTTAGATGAGTAAATAATATTGTACTTTTATGGAAAGAATGCAGGGATTTTTCATCAATTTTGAAGTGTACAGCTGCATATGGTTTGAGTATGCATATATGCAAAAAGTAGCATGGCTTCATTAAAATTTCACTTTGATCAGGTTTTAAACATAATCATACCTCTCCAATTCCTTAAATTTATTTAAATATCACATGCATTTATATTTGTCTCATCTGCTCATTCATGTCTTTTTGACCCATTTCTTTCTCATTATGTTTGCCTGCCTCTGTAATAATTGAGGCGCATGAAACTAAATCAGATGCTTAAAATTCATTTTTGTTATTTTGTTGATTTAATACCTGTGACTACTTAAAACTGAATAATTGGAACACGATATTGGTTTGATGAGCACATCAAGCATTGAATTTCATAAACAGGCACATCCAACCCAGAGAAAAGATATTCAAAGTTGTCAGTTTCAAGTTATTTGTTCTTGTTAACTTTTCTCTGAAGACTAGATACATGGAGGCCCTCAAACAACTCTCAAATTATATGAAAATATAGATTGTTGAGCCACAAAAGGCTATCCCAGAGATTTCACCTGTCAGTTTCCACTGTGAGGAACACGTAGGCCCAAAGTGGCAGGCCAAGAAAAATATTGGAGAGGGAAAGGATGGTCAAAAAACACTCCACAGCCCTCCTCCAAAGACCTGCAAGATCATCTTGAGTGTCTACTGTTTACTGTGTTCTGAATAACACATAAAAATCTTCAATCCTGTGTGAAAATGATTATTTCTTGTTTGACATGAACAATTGAGAAATGTGGAATAACATGAATATTGGGGTCAAGTTTTTTTTTTTTTTTTTTTTTTTTACAATTGTGTAAATATTGGATTCAAATCAGGACTGTCAATGATAAAGTCTATAAAGAGGTTTATAAGGTTATCCCTTATACACTGTTTCCACAGTTTCCTGATCTTATATATCAAAGGGTATAAAACCTAAGGTTTATTATCTCCGAGCAGGACACACAGAAAATTAGTATTTCTGTGGAGGGCAGAGTCATACGTTTTACTCAGCTGCCAAAGTAAATCTAACTCAGTGTCTATGAAGTTTTGGTTTTATCTGATATTAGAGGTTATGTCAATACAGTAAATGTTCACCAACAACCATTGTCTATATTTAGCCAAACCAAAAAATATGAACTGTCCTTTGATTCCATGTATGTGTGTGTGTATTTTAGGGGGTTTCTAGTCTACACGCATGAGTTGACCAGTTTGTGTGAACATTTGTGACCCCTCATGTGTGGTCAGTCTCCCAGTGGCCTATATCATGGCGACGATCTCTAACTCCCACTCAACCATTACCACCTGAGCCTACCCTGTCCCCTCCCACCTGCCCCGAGGCATCAGGTGCACCCAGCCCATCCATTACCTGGCAATCATTTTGTCGATAGCTGCCAATCACCACGCACCTTCCCCCGCCCTTCCCCTTCTTTTGACTTTTTAACAGGCCTGCTATTGTTTGGGTGCCTCATGTTCCCTGATTACAGTTGTTTTTCAATTTCATGGCCATTTCTTCTGCACAATCAATTTGCACAACATGCCCATTACTTACCACTGTTTGCCTCTGTTGCAACTGTGGCAGAATTCAATAATCATTTTCGTTCCTTTCTGCCCGGTAATGGAAGCAGCCGAGTGTGTGAGTGTTCCTCTTTTCAGTCCAGCCAACTCGATCAGTCCGTCTCTTGTCCTCTCAGCATTGTGTGCACCAGCGTGAGCATTGTGTGACCACAGTAGTGAAACTGCACAACAGCTTGCGCATCGGGAGTCAATGCCGTGCCGCATTAATTACGCTTAAATGTATAAATAAATTTGGGAATGAAGAGCACAATCTCAAACATGAAGACTGTGCACACGTCTGACTGCCTGGCACGTGGAAAGAAACCCACAAAGACACACTGTCTCTGTCTGCCTCTCCAGAGTTTTAATTAAAAACTCCCAAAATGACACACTGAGGCAGGACCCGTATTTACAATCCGATGAATTACATTTTCATGCTGAAAACACAACACTAATAAATCACACTTTTCACATTTAATGCAGGATCCGGTGACAAAATATGACAAAGTTTTATGCTTGGTTTTCATTTCCTAATGGTTTGGGCCTTGCCTCTCTCATTTATTCCTCTTTTTTTCCCCTCTTCCTTGTCAGATCCCATCATTGTCCTCATCTATCCTGTTCTCCTTTCTACAGCCTGCACCCCCTGAATTTCCTGACGATGTTGCTTCTGCTACCTTTTTTTTCTCCGTCCCCTCCGCTTTTGTCCTCTGTTTTCTTTCTTTCTTTCTTTCAGTATGTCTTTCTTCCTTCCTCCTGCATCGCTAACCACACACTTCCTCTCATTGGGAATAGGAGGTAATTTAGAGCGATGTAGGTTAATGACAGTAGAGAGTTGTGTCGGCCACAGTGGCCTGGTGTCTGGGAACTCGCTCAGGATCAGACGAGAACATCTGATATGTAAGAAACTTCACATTATCCCATTTTAAGTTGTGTCAACCTAATATTAATGTTTCAATTTACCCTAGTTTAATGGCAAATTAAAAGTCCGGTCTAAACTTTGTTGAATGTATTGAGAGTTGAATACAAAATATATATATATATATATATTTCTAATATATTTGGACAATCAAACACTTGAAACAGCTTACATGAATTAAGGTGACTAATGGCAAGAATTAAAAGCTCATATAACTGTTGTGCGCAGAAGTCTTCATGCTGCCCTCATTTCAGGCCCGATAGATTTAATCAAGCTTCATTTTTCCAATGACCATATATGGTATGGTCTTCGGAAAATAAGAATATGTGCACCATAGGGGTTCATCCATCCACCCATCTATCATCTGTCGCACTTTAAACAGGGTCACAAGATGAGCACACCCATTCAATTTAGAGTCACCAGTCCATCACAAGCATGCTTTTGTACTGTGGGAGGAAAGCGTAGGACCAGTAGGAATACCACACATGCACAGTGAGAACATGCAATCTCCAGATGGAAAGCCTTGGCCCTGGTTCGTCATGGAGATTTTCCTGATAACTTTCTAAAGGTGTGTTAGGAGTGTCAACCAAAGACATGATTGATGTTTGTGAAAATAAAAAAGATGTCAAACTGAATCATGTTACAGACAGGAAGTCAGCTTTATGAGTAATTTGCTTGTAACACTCCTTTCTTTGTTAACAGACTTTATTTCAGGGGGGATCAAATGTTTGATACTTGCAGAATGTGAATTTTCATGGGAGCACTTTCTTTTCCACATGGCTGTACCTTTTACTGCTGCCCTCCTGATATGAAAACACGACTCAGCATGCTCCTGAGCCTGAAATATTTATACATTTTCTATAGGTGACTTCTGCCTAGATACCTCTCAGCAGGCACGTCAAAGACTGCCCGGCCCATCTGTCAGTACAGTCTACCAGAACACATTAATCAGCAGGTCTTGACCATGGCGGTCCCCCTCTGCACCACCCCAAATATCCCTCGGTTCTCCCACAGTCGTTTGTCCATGCCCGGCCTGCTCCGCAGAGACTACACAAAACCTTCCTTTGTCTAATTGCCTCTTTAAAGACGCCCCAGCGATTAAAAACCTCCCCGGTGGCGGTGGAGGAGGCAGCGGCTATAGCACCACCCGCTGAGCTGTGACAGGCTTCTGTTTACCAAACCTCTCCTTCTGTTCCCCCCACTCCGTCATCTTCGCTTTCTTCCCCGCGTTTCTCCCAAACAAAGAGAGGCTGCTCGAAGCGAAGGGGAAGCCCTAAGGCAAACAGAGGCCCAGGCGGGAGGACAGAGGGCCATTGATGAGCAACGTATTGACAGGGATGCTGAAAGACACCTATAATGGATGAGGAAAGAAAGACAGAGGAGAAAGGCAACGGTGGGGAAAAGGATGACCTCCATGAGCAGCAACTCTCTCAATTAAAGTTGAGACAAAGTTCCTGCAGTTATGATGTGAATGGTGCCCAAAATCTACAAATAATGTTAGGTCCAGGAAACAAAGCGGCAGTCCGTGTTAAGGGAACATTGGAGTTAAATTCAGCCTCACAAAGCCAGCCTAGATATCCCCAATTCCTTTTCCTCTATGCGATATCAGTTTGGAAAAAGAAATAACATTTGCTAAGAATTGAATCAATAAAGAAACTGCAATAATAACCATTATAGGTGAGCTTACTCAGTTTTTCTTCTACTTACAAGGGATGAATGGAGTAGTTGACAAATAGTTAATATTTCCTGAGGTTCTTGATGACATGAATTAAGTTTTTGTTAGGTTGATCTAATGGTACCAAGTATCTTTAAAAAAGATTTGAAATGTGGTATGAATATTTTATGACTTCAGGTTTGAAAAAGCATATTAGAACCTTCTCAGGGAAATGGCGTCACAGCAGCTGTAGTTCTTTGTATAGTATCACTTACCAACAGCTTAAAAAGTAGAGATTGCTACCATGTTTTTTTTTTATTCTGCAAACATGTCTGAATAGGGTCATTAGTCAGAGTAAGAAGGGTGGTGTTTTTACTCAGCATTTCCAAGAGATGCTATATATTATTCTAAGCCTTGAAAGGTTGCCACATTAGTTGAAGCTTGTTTGTAATGAAAGTGTTGTTTTTACAATGTGCTGAAAATGTGACAGATGTTTGAAAACTGTCCAAAATGGGTGTGGCTACAGATTTACTGTCAGTGGCAAATTCCAGTAAATTCAGTTTTATTCAACTTCTGTTGGAAAGACAGTGAGAAAAAAGACTTACAGTAGTTTGAAGAACTACCTGCCCCAGGCAAATGATACTCATACTTATAGAAACTGTAAAGTCCTAAGTATTGCTTTGTTTCCAATAATCAGCAGGAATCAATTTCATCCCAAATTGGATATAATGTATGGAAGATTGATACAATTAGTAAGATATTAATAGGTATAAACAACAGTAACATCCGATGTATATACTGTATGCTGGTTTATAGTTTCAGACATTGGGAACAATAAAATATAGATAACATTTGTATCTTTACATCTTTACATTTACTCTCCCACCCACAACCCCCGTGGCCTTATAATCCATAAAAGCATTGACAATGAATCGATGCATGCAAGTTGTCTGCTTTACAAACCAAGGACAACAGGGACTATAAACATTTTTCAAAAGGCTGCTTTATGATTTTTTGCTTGAAGTATTTCCCAAGTCTTGTACTTGCAGGGTTTTACACAATTGACTGTGGTTATACTCAGTCATGACCACTGTGGAATCTTAACAACAGCTACTTGTACGAACTCAGGTAGGTCAGAAAGCTGAAGAGGGTCCTTGAGCTAATATCTTGTTACGTTTCCAGTTTGATCATTTTCACCCGGCACATATCCACTACAGTATTTGACTGTTTTTGCCTGAGGCAAATCTGAGCCTTATTATCTGTTCAGCAATTAGCAAGCAATCTACTCATTATCAAACCAATTATCTTGCACTAATAGCATGCTTAATCAATCTCATTTTATCAATTATTACTGTTTAAGGAGCCAGAGAACAGCACTGAAACATAAAGTCAGAACCAGTTGGGGGGCAGAAAAGAAGCTCAGACTCTGTGTGTGTGTGTGTGTGTGTGTGTGTGTGTGTGTGTGAGTGTGTGTGTGTGTGTGTGTGTGTGTGTGTGAGTGTGAGTGAGTGTGTGTGTGTGTGAGTGTGTGAGTGTGTGAGTGTGTGTGTATGAGTGTGAGTGTGTGTGAGTGAGTGTGTGTGAGTGAGTGAGTGAGCGTGTGTGTGTGTGTGTGTGTGAGTGTGTGTGAGTGTGTGAGTGAGTGAGTGTGTGAGAGAGTGTGTGTGTGTGTGTGTGTGTGGGTGTGCGTGTGTGAGCGTGTGCGTGTGCGTGTGAGTGAGTTCTGGAACCATTAAAGCTGCTTCAGCTTCAGA